>JAXGGA010000159.1:0-307180 GCA_038373865.1 Uloborus plumipes
CCGGATTTATTCTGTATAAAGGGGAACAAGATAGAAAAAAATGCAGTCAGAAGGCTGTGTATTATTGTCGTTATGTCCTCGTATTTTTATACGGGAATATTGGATCAAAAAGGATCAACTCACAGTTCATAAGCAGTGGAGGGATGTTTTTTTGCCAGTCTGACATTTGGATTAGAAACAGACAGAAAATAATCCCTTGTAGAGTCTGGTACTTTGGCGCCACTCGAGTGGCCGTCTGCGCACTTGAGTTAAGAGTGTTTTGTCCAGAGCAATAACCGTCATAAGATCTCAAAACTACAATGCGAAACAGAGAAATTATAGAGTATGGAGTGTTTGCTACGCTCGCTATTTTGTGCTGAAAAATTGATTTTTCATCAAAATAGTTTAATTGCTATGTAATTATACTAATGATTTAATATGATTTTAGTGCTAAATAGCTTATGTTTTCAATGAAATATCTCAATAAATAGTTTTTAAGTTGAAACTTTTTTTTAATAGTGTATTTACGTGTCATTCATGCTTTTGCGTTAATTAATAATGTCATTAATTATCTTTAACTTCCTTTTTTGCTTTATTGGTTATTTTTCTGTGTCAGCAATAAACTAAATTTAAACATACACTTAAGTGCGTCAAATTTATGCCCTCAAAAAATATATTTTTTAGCCCACTTTCGTGTATTTGAGATAACAAATCAGGAATACTACCCGATATAATTACACATATCCGTGATTGGAAAAATGATAATAATAATAAAAATCTAAAGAAGGGGCAGAGGGTTTCTCGTGCTGAACCACATTTAGTACAGGAGTATGTCAACTTTATACCGTTACCTTTCTCTCGTTTAAAATACATCTCAAGCTCACCCAGTAAAATTATTGGCACTTAGGTATAATCATTGTTTAAAATCTGCATTTAAAAAGTTTTTTTTTTGTTTCGTTTTTTAAAGTTTTCCTCGAGTTTCTGGTGAAGCAAAACGCTTCTTTGAGTGTCAACCTTTTAATTTTAACTTTAAATGAAATGATGAAAATGTAAAAAAATAAAATACTAATAGCATCTAAGATTTAACTTTTGAAAACACTTTCTTACACTGTTTAGACATATTTGAAAGAAATTTCATTTATTATTTTGTTGGTTATTAAAATTTTAAATTCAACCAAAAAAATGTGATAGTCGAAGGTAATGACAAGCTCGAACGAAATCAAATTTATATAACAAGGAAAAATACAGTGTCTTCATGACTGAAATTTAATTAGAAATAAATTATCTCGTAGCTTTGGAGGTGGTTCCCTCGGTCTTTTGTTTCGGCTCTTATGTAGTTCCGGTTATGTCACCCTCTAACGTTCTTCAATCTGTACTCCCGATTTTCAAAAGAAGACAACCAAAAGCTCTCAAAAGAGTAAACCCGTATAAATTGCATCAAGGCCACGAAAATTGATGAAAACGCGTGGCACAAAAATATTACCCTTTTCCCACTTTACTCTGACATAACGCTTAAACAAACACTATTTGGTTCATCGCCGAGTTTGATAATAAAACTTCTAATACGTTCAAATATAAGCATTCCAAGAAGTTAAACTGAGTAGACATAGTAGTTTCGCTTGAGATTCTTATAACAGATATTATTAACGGATTCTCATAACAGATATTACATGCACAACAATCTTTTTTTAAACACTGAAAGAAAGTTGTAAGTTTAAAAACAGAAGACATTACTTTCTACAAACTGGTGCTGCACTGTAAGATTTTTTGCAGCTATATTTAATCTCAACAGTCGCTAAGTAGCTCAAAAGTCTGAAAAGACAATATCTTCCTTAGGTTGTATCCCTGGCACAAGTTTGAAGGCAGTGAATGTCAACTATTTTTTCGAAAATATCATCGTTTTCAAGAAATGATGTGTGATAAAACTGAGTTAGTCTATATTAGAATGTAATAGCAAAAGTTATAATAGCCACATTTTTGGAAATAAAAAAAAACTGGCATAAACTTTAATCTATCTATCTCTATTGATCCACCGTAACGGAAAGTTATAATTCTAAGCAGATACAGGAGCTATAGAAATGGATTGCCTATGTGCCCAGAACTATGAGGAAGCAATCGACTTATACTGGTTTGACCTACGCTCCTGGATATACGGGTATCGTCCTTTTCTTTTGAAAGTTCTTTGTAACAAATTGTTTTGCTCTTTTTTTCACCGTTTTTGGTTAACCTAACGGCGATGGCTTGACAAAGTTGATACATAGTGAATTTGTTAAGTTGATATGAACTTTTTTTTCGAAAAATGTTTAGAGATGACATAAAAACCTAAAATGAGGAAATTTTTCTGAAAGTATATATTAAAGATCGTATTCTGGAGAACATAGGAATACCTACGTTTTTATTAACGGAAAACTTAATTTATGCTCATTATCTAACTCGGATTAAAATCTTGAGAATTTTGTGAGAATAGTCTTTAAAAACAGCCCTTGAAAACTTGTCTTTTCTTATCACGCCATTAAAACTGCATATTCAATTGTGCACCAGTTTGACACACATTAGGTATAGTTGGTACTTTCGGAAAAAAAAGATTCAAATTATTTTTAACTCAAAACAAAAAACTGCTAACAAAGCCGTTGAATCATTAATTAATAGAAAAAATAGTAATAAGTAGTTTATTATGAAATTTCATTTTCATGTATGACATTAGAAACGAAAATTATGGCGGTCATATACGTGAATTTCTTTGATTTCTTTAATATTTTACCATTTTCTTAGCGTTTTTGTTAAAAAACAAATTGTCCGAATTCATTTATTTCCTCAAGTCTGACTTAAAAAATAAATCTTAGGTTTGAAAGCAATGTTTTTTTTTCGTTTCTGGAATTCTTTTAATCCGTTAGGAAATTTAAACGGTTCATGGAAATAAGCAAAAGAAAGGCTGACCTCTTCATTTCAATGATATGCCATCCAAACACGTGGTGCCTGAGGATTTCTTCCCATTCAGCGCTCTTAACTTGATTTTCTCACTCAAATATTTTTCTTCCTAAGGAAAACTCACCAATAGTAAAATATGCTGTTCATCGTATTTAACTTAAAATAATAGGATACCAGTATTTATATATGCGTATAAACGGATAGATTTTTTTTGGTTAAGAATGAAATGATAATAAGTAAATTAAAATATTTGTTCTTTAAATCAATTTAAGCATTTTAAGTTTTTTATCATGAATTGAAATAAAACCGTAGCATTTCATTGCGCTGAAAATATCCGTTTATATAAAAGTTAAGCTGCATCTATATGTGAAGAGAATATTGTATTACAAAATTTTAGGGAAAATAAATGTTAACTTAAAAACTTTAAGAGACTTTTATCTCAATCTATTAGAGAGGGCCTTTTACTTTCGTTCCTAATCGTACACAGATAAACTTGAAGCTTAGGTTAAAACAATGTTTGAGCATTATGCATATGCAAAGCACATTTTATTGAAATCATTTTTCCTTCTGGGGAGGTGAGGCATTTTTTTTAAATTGCAATGCATATTTTAATTATATTTTATAGATGAGGGCAATCACTTTCCTTTTTAATATGATTTTACAGCACTTTCAATTTAGCTTTCTTTACTTCCGAGAGCTAGGAACATGTTTTATATTTTGTTCTAAATGTAATGCGTAATTAATTAGAATTATTTTCAATTTGTTCTAACTGCAAGGCGTTTTAATCAAGATAGTTTTTCTTAGGAAGAAAGGAGAACTTTCGTGTTGTTGTAACGGAAACACTAATATGAATTTATTTTCTTCTGACAAAGGAATCAGGTAGAGTACTTTTTTTTGTTATATTTAATGATCGAAAAGGCATTGTTAAAATATTTCTGGACGCATGCATATTTGCTCCCATGACCACATTATTGATGTATGAGGTCTTAAAGTTTGTTGAAATTAGAAAAAAAAAAGTCGGCAATTCGGGCTTGAGAATTTTACTAACTTGGAGGATTTTTTTAAAACTCTTAGAACAGGCAAAACCGTACTGGTTTGAATGCAATTTGAAATAATACTGCTTCAGCCAACTAAGAGAAAGAGTTTTTGCTGGCGCTATAAAATCGAATTTCATATGCTGGAAAGTATAGCATCGTCAAATTTCGGACAAATTTTTTCGTTCATATGCGCGATTTTGGTAAACAAACTTGTAATCAATTTCTTGAGTTTTTGAGTAAATACAAAATCAAACTACAATATTACTATACTATTATTATATTTTCTTTCAACGAACTAATTTTTTCCTTTTATCTTTTAGGTAAGTACTTCAAATGGTTCATATGCTGATAAATTTTGGGGTTTCATTTTGGTAAGTTCTTATGCATTTAAATGAGAACCATAGTCATGAAATAAAAAGTTATTACTCAAATTTTAAAGGAGTACAATACTGTGTCTTAAGGAAAAAAATAAAACTTCATAACTAGTAAAACTTTAAAAAGCCACATGTCCTTAATTAAACTTATTGCGATACGTTGGACTAATGAGTTAAATATTCGGTTTAATAACAATTTTTGACTTATTACATTGATATTTGTTGCTATTTTCTTAGAGAAGATTTTAACATTAAGGTTATATCATTAAAATAATAACGTCTAGTACGACCCACTTTAAAGGGAGAAAAATATATGCCCCTGTGCACATGTACACCTAATGTAAAGGAATCAGTCCTAATATGATAAACTGTTTTTAAAACTGTTGTTTGAACATATTATTATGCAAATTATTATTATATTTAATGTGGAACAAAACATTATAAAGTATTACTTGCGCATGCTTTTTTTTCTGAAAAATAAATATAATTTAGAAATGTGATCGTACTTTTAAGAATATCTAAAGAGTTTTCAGTTTTTACACAAATATATAAGCACGTTTTGAATTGGCGAATAAAATCTTAATTGCAAAAAATACGATTTATTCAAAAGTTATTTTCCACGTATGCCAAAAATATATTCTTAAAGTCTTGTATTGCAGTTATCACTCGGTCTAAATGACACCATTTAAAAACGAAATGTTTGCTAATGTAGCTTAACAAATCTTGTTTTTTTTTATTTTTGTTATTTTTTAAGCTTATCCTGAATTTTAAAATAATGTTTGAAATGAGATATTTTCAGTTTCGTATTTTGAATTTTTTTTTCGTATTTTGAAATGAGACCTTTTGAATTTTTCGCTAAACATTCAAAAGGTCTCATTTCTCCTACAAGTAGAAGTTCATATTTATAGTAACGATGATAAAATACGCCCATAACAAAAATCAATTTTCACAACTTTCAAAATGGTCCACCGGATTTTATTTCGTCCGAAATAAACTACGCTACGTATAGTTTCACGCATCCGCTTTTACCTGGGGTCATAATATTGGCAAAAATGATTTTATCATGCTTCAGCAAACTTTCCCAACACGAACCTGACACGTTTTGAATGCTCTAAAAGGTTTAGTTTAGCGCCTATGCAATTATTTGTAATCTATTAATACTAAACAGAAACGGGACTCCTAAAATTTTGTTTTCTAAATGAAAAATGTGATTTCCTAGAAATCTCTTGCTAAAAGTAGAATGTTGATAGTAGAAAACACGATATGAATCCAATTTCTTAAGTTAAATAATCTATTCAATATAGCCCATTTGTTGGATTATTATTCGTTATAAGGCAGCTACTATGATAAAAATTATATATGTTTAAAACTGGGGCAAAAGTTTTATGAAGTGTTTTTTGAAAGTTAAAAGATACAAACTCCGAGCTTTTATAAAGCAAATAGCGAAATATACGTAATTTAAGGGGTCACAGAACCTCAAAAATGACCAAACGACCAACAAAATTTTTATTGCTTATTTCAAAAGTAAAAGTCATTTAAAACACTCAGAAAAAATAGCGATGCTCTACCTCAATTATTTAAAAAGTTATGAGTGACTTTAGGGCATGCACGCTATGTATTCTAATAGAGAAGCAAAACTTTAAGGCGCTTTTTTTCGATGATTATTTTTTAGTGTTTCCATGTTACTGAATTCGCTAAGGATTTTTTTTTCTATTAAAGATACAGCTTCAAAACAATATTTTTTGTATTCAGGATAATATGTTTAACAAAACTGTGCATTGAATAAGCACTTTATGAATTATTAAATTTTTAAAAGCTTGTTAAACCTTTAAAAATACGATTTTTTTTACGATTTTTTACATAGAAGTTCACAAAATATTTTCAAATCAATCTATACAAAAATGAATGCACACTTTTTTAGGGGAACTGTGCATTCATTTTTTATTTTCAATAGGGTTTAGGGGTGACTGTTTTGATGATTCATCTAAAAAGAAATTTTAAAATAAGTGCAAAAACAAAAAAAGCCTTAGGGATTTAAAAAATTGAAATTTTCTCACATTTTTAAAATTTTCAAAAGAAGTGGGCAAACATTTTTAATGTTTGAAAATAAAATTTTGATTGTTAAATACGTGTCGAAACAAAGGTTTCAAAGAATTACATCTTTCATTTAAATTTAAGAAAATTGTAAAAAAGGTACTATGACCCCTTAAAATTCAAATAACCAAAAGTATTGGGACAATGTTCAAAATTCACATTTTTAAAAATTTCTCGAGAAGTACAAGATTAATTGTTCTGTAA
Organism: Uloborus plumipes; assembly: GCA_038373865.1. Classification (NCBI taxonomy): domain Eukaryota; kingdom Metazoa; phylum Arthropoda; class Arachnida; order Araneae; family Uloboridae; genus Uloborus; species Uloborus plumipes. Next base: position 6,617 of record JAXGGA010000159.1, read on the forward strand.
CTTAGTTAAATGTACAAGGTATGCCTTTTCTGGCAATTTCCAATAGAAATTAAATGATCCACGCATTTAGGGCAGCAGCGGCAAATTTAAGCAGCAAAAAATTGTATAAGCACCCTTTATTCTAAATAACTAGAATAAGCAGTAAATTTCAGAATTTAGTTCGCTTACTTACTAGGAAGGTAAGCAGCAGTATCAGCAAATGTTTCTTTTTTTCATTTAAATTAGGCTTTATTGTACAAATTTTGTACTTGGTTTATACTGAAAATAAAGCATGAAAAGAATGTTCAACATTGTTTGTGCGAAGTCAAAATCTCATTTTTGTAGATATTGTGGATTACCTGATCACGGTAGAATAATTGTCTATTGAGTTTCATAAAGGTATCATTTAAGTTCATAAAAGTATAAACACTTCTTTCTAAAACAACAATTACATTCGCTATTTTTTCGCATTGCATGCATAGTTTTCAGTCTAACCTTACTATACTCTAAAAAAATTAGATATCATACAATAGAAATGTGTATTATACTGGATTTAAAAACAAAAAAAGATAAAATATTAACATTTATAGTCATCAATTTCTCACTGAGTGTGGGCGAAATATTGCAAAGCTTTTATACATTTGCCGCAAAATTGGTGTGTCATCTTTGAAAAAAAAGAAAAAAAAATTAAGTCCTACTAAATATCTTAAAAATTCGGAAAGATAAGGGTGATGTAATGAAGTGTATTCCAATGATTCTTGAAAATTTGAAAAATCATAAGGGATTGTTCTCACCCATTTGTATGATCTTTTTGTAGAAACTGAAAGATTGCAAGAAAATGTTTGCAATTTGCAAAGGATCCCTTACTATTTGTCGCCTCTCCGAGAACATTTAAAATTTGTCCCATTAATTCAACGAAATTGAGTTTTTATACCATTCAACTATAATTTTTATAGGTGGTAATATCTACTTGGCTACTAAGCTACTAAATTTGAAGGCAATAAGTTATCTTTTGCGCATGTGTATAATGAAATTAACTATTTAAAAGTATATATTTTCAATTTTTCTATATTTTTGTTTAAATTTCTTTACATTATTCATATTTTATGTTTCAAGCTGTTTGAAAGTTTGGTAGGTTTTGACAAAAAATAATTTGCATGTTATGAGGAAAAAGATTATGAATCAAATAAGTATTTTTGAAAAAAAAAAAAAAAAAAAAGCTTATACCTTTGCAAAAAGAATTAATACTTTTTGAAAACCCATACAATATATTGCAAAAAAAAAAAAATGAATATTTTTTTTTTGAAATTTACAGTTTATTCCCAACTATTTACAATAAAGGATGATAAAAACGTTTTTGTTTCATTTTTTTTTCGTGTCCTTAAAGTCATGGGTTATTTATTTTGTTTTGGAAAATATCACGTGTAGCATACCTTTCACGTGATTAAATTTATGGAACAATTAGTGTCTTATTTCTCAAGAAACTCGTAAAAATAGTAAATCTCGAAATCATCCCTGTACTTTTGGTTATACTTGTTTAATGGTAAAAAAGTAGAATAAAAATTTTGTTCTATGGCAAGAAATCAATAAATTTTTAGCTAAAACATGAATATTTTTGCCATCAATTTCAATAGTATAAAATCTCCTTACTAGTATTGCCTAAAAATAAAAGTGAATCATTTGTTTATTAAAAATAAAGCTCAAACATTTGTTTACACTTTCTCCCCGCTGTTAAAAAATATCACTACTTCTTTCATTTCTTAAGTAGTTTGCGCAGCCAAGTGTATAAAAAAGCATTAAAGTATTAGACAGAAGCATTGCTTAAAAATGTTTATTACAGACTAATTAGTAAACTTTCATCAAAAATTTGTTACAAAAAAAACTCACTAATGAGCTAAAAAACAGGAGCACATTAAAGATAATAATAATAATAATAATAATTTGGAAATAAAAAAAGGTGAGAACATTTCAGATAAAACACATTTTCCAAAAACGATTATAATTTTGAACTTGTGACTTATTTTTCCCTAAGTAACAGAAGTTTTTATACCACATTTTTTACTTTTTTATAAATTTAGTAAATATATGAAATGGTTATTTGGATTTGTGTTTAAAAGTTCTAATTCATAATTTCTTCGTTTGTGAGGCTATAATCCCTACTTTTCTTACAAAAACAATGAATAACATAATAAACGAATCAGTTAATTATAAAAGGTTTAAAAAACAAACACGTAGAAAAATTACGTTATATTTTCGGTTTTCTTAAATTTGAAGCAAATCCTCTTAGCGAACAAGTCGAGGAGATGTGCTTACATAACATTTTTCAGGGCCTTACCTCTTTAAAAAAAAGTTTTATTTCCGGATTTTAGTGTCTTCTTTCTTTAGTACTTGTCTTTTTACTTCAGCGATGCAAGGTAATAGTAATATTGCTTTTTAACATACATTAAAAAATAATTTATGATTATTTTAAGCTTCAAATGCCTTTTTTTCGTAGTTGTTGACGTCGTAAGACAGTTTTTGTGATACATTGTGAAGAATCTATTTTCATTTTATTCCAGATGGATTGTTATATGCTGCTGTTTTTAAAAATGCGTTACGAGTAATTAATATCAGTCGCATTTATTGACATTTTTTTACATACGATTAGTAAAATATTTTCTTGAATTGGTGAAATAGTTTTCAGTTTATTTATACTCGTTTAAAGTGAAATTAAAAATTATATGTGACTGCACTAGAGTTTACAAATATGAATGTCAGTGATTTCTATGAACAAGTATAGCACTTCAAAATCGCAATTCGTTTGGAAATAATATGCCAGCTATTTTAAAAGCAATTTGTGAAATGTAAGTATCTCTGGCTTTAATTTATGCTGCTTAATACTTCATTTTGTACCCTAAATAATGTCTTAAATGTAGTGCAGCATTGAAAAAATACTTCCATGGTTATTTCAGGTTCGATTTAGGACTTTGTTGTAACCAAATACTGAAACTGAACAGATATCGCATCCCGCTTTGAAATCAGAAGGAAAAATCCGCAAAAACCATTCAAGTGATTTACATGAAAACCGTTTTATCCCTCGTGTGTTAAATTTGTTGGCGATGTTTTGCAAACGTTAGGTTAGCAATTTTAACCTATCCGCTTCGCAAAATCATTTTAGGATTACTGGAATGTACAAACAACGTCTGCTACAGGTATAACGGGTGAATGGCAAACTAGAAAATATAATCTTTTAGTTACTTCAGATTAGTTTCTAAAAAAATCCAATGTTTTTTTTAATGTTACAGATATTAATGGATAATATTCTTATTATGGCACCTTTAATTTACGATAAGAAATCATTTTAATACCGGAAGGAAATAATAATGTCTTGCACAAAAATACTGTAGAAGACACATTAGAATGTGTTATAAAACTCATATTACTTATTTTAAAAATAAGGTACGTAAAAATCATATATAAACCTGTGAGCTTAGGGTAAAGTCATAATTGCTTGTAACAAACGTATTGAACCAAAACATACATATCTTGTTTGAAATAATGTTTGTATATGCGTAATATCTATTTGTAAAGAAAAAAAAATAGATGAAAACATGAATTCGGAAGGATTTTTTTTATTTCATTCATTTGACCAGGCATTTTCACTGAATATTCGCCCCAACTTAATAATGCGTGGCCGTTTTATGTCACTGTATGTTGCTAAGACTTTTCATTAAAATTTCAGAAGCATCAATGTAACTTCATTATATGTCTGTAATGCTCCAATAATTAGATTGCTGCAGTGCTAGATATTATAAATCGAAAAAAAGTATTGTCCCACGTCTAAAAATGTGCAATGTATATTATGAATATTGCGAACAAGAATAAAGAAAATATTTCCAAATTACGTGTAAATCCTTAAACTAATCGAAACCCTTTACGTACGAATCAAAATCTTGATAAGCGCTGGAACTCTAAATCATTTGAATCAGCATTTTATCTAATTTCCTTTGAAATTATTTAATTTATTTCGCTGTCATTTATGATAAATTTGTAAGCGAATTGAAGGTATTGCAAAATGAAACGGAAAAGGATTTCACGAAACGCTTAGCACAAATTCCTCTTTGATTTGAAATTCTCAGGATCCACAAAATTTGATACAATGCGAGGCGATTTTTAATTAGTGACTATGTCAAGAAAGCGTGCGAAATTTGTGCTTAATTTATCACTACTGCTGATAGCACAGAAGCTAAATACGTAATCGTAAATTTCTGGAAATTCGTTTTGCTGATTAATTTCTTAAAGTGACATTTTAGCGTTTTGTGTTCCTCGCATCAAGAGTTATCGCTTTGATTTTTAAATGTTTGCAAAACGAAATCTCATTTGTTAGCAGATAAATGTTTATTAAGGGATGCTGCGCATTCAACGGCACTCGAAAGATCAAGTGGTACATTTTGGTTAATGTTCAGCTTAAGTCATACTAGTTTAAATTTCGAAAATGCGCCAATAGTTTCGCCAGTTTTGACTTAATTTAAACTACTTGTTTTTACTTTGCTACACTGTGTGCGTGATAAAGTAAAGTTAAATTCACAAAAAGAATATATATATATATATATATATATATATATATATATATATATATATATATATATATATATATATATATATATATATATATATATATATATATATATATATATATATATATATATATATATATATATATATATATATGTATATATATATATATATATATATATATATATATATATATATATATATACAGGGAGGTTATAAATTAACATGGGGTGTTTGGAGCCCTCTAGCTCGCGAACTACTGGGCGGAACATTGCCAAACTTCGAGAGCATGCATATTAGACCATGGGATTTTGATTTCTAGAATAAAAAAAAAAAATAGTTTGAAAAATCACCACCAGGGGGAAATTTGGCGCTGTAAAAGTGTATTACACTGAATATCGCGAATTAAACTTAAAAAGATGCTGTATAAATCAATTTAGCCAAGCAAAAATGATTGGTCTTTGCTAATGAGGTTTAATATGATCGCCGTAGAATTTTCGATTAAAAAAAATCACCACGACATGATTAAGCGGTTTAAAATGACTGGATTTCTAGCCCAGCAACCAGGCTAGGGACGACAGACGGTTAATCAGCTACAAGTTGACGAAGTTGCAAATGCTATTAGAGAACAATGCTTTGATGCTATCAAAGAAACATTTCTGATATCGCAAGTTTAAAAGATATGATAATTTTAAAAATTACAGAAATCCACTCTGATAAGTTACGAGCTGCCGTAGAAAATGTTCTGCATCGTATGCAGTTCTTACAACTTTACAATGGCGATCATATCGAACCACATTTGTGCCAAAAAAAGTCATTTTTGCAAATGAAATGGATGCATATTTTGTCAGTAGCAATTAATTCTTCGATAATCATAATAATACACTTTAACAGCGCCAAATTTCCCCCTGGTGGTAATTTTTCAAACGAATTTTTTTTATTCCAGAAATCAAAATCCCATGGTCTAATATGCATGCTCACGAAGTTTGGCAATGTTTCGCCCAGTAGTTTGCGAGCTAGAGGGCTCCAAACACCTACTGTTTATTTATAACCACCCTGTATGTATGTATGTATATATATATATATATATATATATATATATATATATATATATATATATATATATATATATATATATATATATATATATATATATATATATATATATATATATATATATATATATATATTTCTTTTTTTTTCTTTTCATGAATTTAACTTTTTTTTATATATAAATATTTATCATTTATGGCAATACATCTGAACAAAAAACATGAATGAAATTTCAATTCAGATAGTTTTCGAATGGAAATGTGACTTAAATTAGGCGAACCAACAGTGAGCAACTGAAGGACATTAGGTTATTTACAGTAAAAATTTTCCAGAATACTGCAGTGCTATCTTTCATCTGTCGTTGTTCAAACCTTTATACGTCAGTATCAAATAATAAAATAATAAAAGTCATAATGTATTTAAAAAGAAAAAATAGCTATTAACTGTATATATTCCATAGTAATAGGCACACTAATGCTACTAATTTGGTTATTTAATTGATCCAAAAAATATTCATGTTACTGCAAATAAAAAGTAATAATTATACAAACACTTTTTCATTCATAATTTCACTTCTCTTGCATTGAAAAAGTAATTCTTTGTAACTCCCAAACATGTGTCTGCAGTTTGCTGCCAACTTATTAACGACGCATATTAACGATGAATATTTTAATAGCTGCCTTTTTCATGTACTTAAATAATCAAGAAGTAGTTTCATTAAAAATATTCTTCTTCTTCTAGAGAATTTTCTTTGGTTGGTTTAATTAGTAATAAGTTGTAAGTAACCAGTAGTTGACTAAAAGTGCATCATAATAGGTGACATTGCTTCTTTAATGGTTCTGATTATTCTTAATCAATAAATTTTTATTGAGAACTTTTAACAAATTTAAGTTTCCATACCCTTTTAAATTAAGAAAATATTCATGAAAAAGTGAAGTTGGTTCTTATTTCTCTTAAATATATTAAAAAGTTTAAGAGCAAGAATCTGACAGAGTCACGTATGTGATTCATGACATCTCAGATTTTTCCAAAAAATTACCAAATGTTTATTATCTTATTGAAAGACCAAATACAGAATGGTTTGCTCTAAAGTTGAGTTGTTTAGTTTTTATGGATCTCTAAAGGTGAAGGTGCGGCATCAAAAATTAAGCAGATTTTCAGGACATGCAAGTTGCTGTGAGCCAAACTCTTACCAAGAACTGTTGAACTCCAATTTTCTTTTTGTATATGGAATACAGAAGGTTCAAACTTTATTAAATGAATGTTAAATTTGTGGTCAGTGAAGGCCCTCAAAACAAGGCATTTTTGACATTTTTCAGCATTTTGGAGGTCCAAAAACAGCTTGTGCATTTCAGTTGCCACGGCAAAAGTAGTGTCGTTTGAGAGGCCTATGTAAGCACTTTAAAATAATGTATAAACAACTGAGGAAAGTTCAACGTGCTTTTAGTTGCGTAAGGCCGAAATATGAAAAATGTCATATTTTACCGATATTCAAACGGTCATTACTTCCTCTGCCAACAAACATTTTGAAATATTTTTTTTGCCAATGTCATCCTCTATTCTTTGTCTTAACAGAACAGTTGAGTCCTTTGAGGCAAAATGTTATTTTTTTTTTTTTACAAAAATTATTTTTGCCTGTGCATTTTTTGTAAAAAAAAAATTAAGCATTTCGCCTCAAAGGACTCAGCTGTTCTGTTAAGATAAAAAATAGAGTATGACATTGGCAAAAAAAAATATTTCAATATGTTGTTGGCAGAGGAAGTTATGACCGTTTGAATATCGGTAAAATATGACATTTTTCATATTTCGGCCTTTTACGCAACTAAAAGCACGTTGAACTTTCCTCGGTTGTTAATACATAATTTTTAAGTGTACTTAAAACTGGCCTTTCAAACGACACTACTTTTGCCGTCGTAACTAAAATGTACAAGCTGTTTTTGGATCTCAAAAATGCTGAAAAACGTCAAAAATGCCTTGTTTTGAGGGCCTTCACTGACCTTACGGCAACAACTTCCCACAAATTGACCAGTCATTTTGTAAAGTTTGAACCTTCTGTATTAAATATACAAAAAAAATGGAGTTCAACAGTTCCTGGTAAGAGTTTTGGCTCACAGCAAAATTCCATGTCTTGAAAATCCACTTAATTTTTGATGCCGCACCTTCACCTTTAGGGATCCATAAAAACTAAACAACTCAACTTTAGAACAAAACATTCTGGATTTGCTCTTTCAATAAGATAAAAAACATTTGCTAAATTTTCGGAAAAAAATCTGAGATGTCATGAATCACCTCATAATGCTAGGCGTGACAGTTTCTCAGATTCTAGCTTTTAAATATACCAAAGGCACAAATTTTAAGAGTCCTCTGTCTTTACAGAAAAATTATCATGAAAGTGATAAGTAGGTGCGATTTAAATGGAATTCGCCAGACTCTATGCCGCAAAGTGAATTTGATTGTGATTTTAAAATTAATAATTGACTTTCATGACATTTCATAACATTAGAAAAATACCTTTTTAAATTCAGGAGATTACAATAAATGAAAATTTGAAAGTAAGAAAAATAGGACAGAAAACGACATATTGGATATTTTTTGTTAATAAAAAATGTTTACTTCTTGTTTCATTTTAATAGCAAATATATATTTGGTTAAAAGTGGATTAAAACAGAAATGAGTATTAAAATAGATCATTCTGTTTTCACGAATCGCTATTACTACTACTGCTACCAAAGTCAAAATTCTCATTTTTGGTAATCTATTGAACCCCTTTGGGGAAGATATCCAGTTTCACAAAAGGATTTGATCGCAACACAAGTCATTTAATTTTCCAAAGTTGCTTGCAAATTGCAGAATTATAATTTCCGTTACTATGCAGATGAACTAAGCGGATTAAAGTAGTAATTGAGAAATAATGCTATGTTAACGAATGTTAAACTTGAACGCTTATAATCGCTTGGAAACACCATACTTTTTCCGTAAGGTATGGAATGAGTTTTAGTTAGAGTAAATGTTTGTTAGAAATGTATTTCTACAAAATTATTACTCAAAAGGAAACCCTAAAACACTGACTACACTGATTATAATTGTTGAAAAAAATAATTTAGAACATTATAAAATGTTTGAAAAGTTGCTTTAAACGTGCATTATAATAGACAATTTTGTAAAATGACTAATTCCAGACTTTGATTATTTACGCGTATATTTTCATTATTTTTAGCACCTTATCTAGTGTTCAGAGAAGTCGGACTGCGATTGGGGATGTTCCGGATTGAAATATTTGTTCGGGCGTGAATTTACTTTCTCCCTCTCCTGTTTATGCCCTTTCTTAGTGTGAATGTATTTTTGTGAATGGTTTGCCTACTAGGGTGGAGCGAAAAAAAATGAAATTTTGATTTTCGTAAAGGGGTACCTTTCATTTACTGTGAATGAGGGAAAGAAACAATTCTGTAAAATATTTCACTTTTGCGACGTCATCTTTAGTCTGCGCATTTGGCCTAAAGTTTTAAAATTTTTGATTTTTTTTTAGATTTTTCAATTTTTTTTTTTAAATATTGCAAATGATAAAACTAATGACGGGTGGTTATTAAATGGAAGAAAAAAGTTTGAAATATACCAGAAATTTTTTAAAACCATTTTAGATTATGATTTCAGTCTACGCATTAGGCCCAAAGTTCATCAAATTTTCAAAAATTTCCGATATTTTCAATATCGAGCAAAAATTTTTATAATTTAATGTTTCCTCTCAATAATTACTTAAAGTGCCTTCAAAACATTTTCTTAATCATTTTGTTGTTTCTTTGAACTACTCAACTCTTTGCTTGCTCATTGAAATTTCCCAGGACTCACCACGTGGAAAGGGCCGCACTTTGGGTGACACCCGCGCCCCCATTGCTTCCAACCAATAAGAGTACACATTTACATTTCTTAGACAAGTCAGGAACAATAAATTGTTTCTTTGAGTAGGAAATTGTTTGCATTGGTTTTGATGGATGCACTACAAAGACAGGAAAATACAAAGGTGTAATACGGAAACTGGAAGAAAAACTTGGTAGACCTCTGTAATGGGACATTTGACAATTGCATTTGAATGAACTTAATTTACTGCATTTTTTGCAAAAGCTAGATGGACCTACCAGTGGACCAAAGTGATTTTTGGGCCTGTTGGACGAAGCTAAACAACATGTTATACTTTCAAATCAGTTCAATATGAAAGTATAGAATTTGTCATTGATCAGATTGATTTCGACAATAAAAATGATTCAAGTACTGAACAACAGTAACTTCATGAGATGAGCAAGGTAGTTTTGATTGAAAAAATATCCAAAAAAAAAAAAAAATGAAAGAGAAATCCAAGAAAGTTTTCCCAAGCCAGATGTTGACTACAGCAAACAAAATGTTTAGGCTATAATTTTTAAAAGAGTTCATAACTTTCGCTGTAAAAGTGTCCTTGCTCTTTTAGGATGAAGTGCAGACGTAACTAATTTAGCTATGAATTTGTGTGAGATTATAAAGATTATCTCTCCGGGAAAAAGCAGAAAATTGTATTCACATCTATTCAAAACAATATATACTTTGCACCCAAGAAATATGCTGTTATCGATATCTATATAAATATAAATGGATGTTTGTATGTTTGTTCCTTATACAAATCCAGTTTTCATCGGATTTTCTACAAACTTGGCACAGAGGTTCCTTGATGCATTAGAATTCACATAGGCGGGGGTTTTGAAATTAAAAAAAAAAAAAAAAAAAAAGCTCAAAATTCAAATTTTTTGTCTCAAAATGGCCATTTTTTTTCAATTGTGAATAGATAGAGTAATAGAGATAAGACTTTAAGCATATAAATGAATAAAAATGTAACACATTTAAATGGGAGTATTTTCCAACAAAGATTACGATTAACAATGAATTATCAATTTAAGGTTCAGCTATTTCATTTTAGCATGAAATAAGTTTTTATATTCCCATTACATGTGGATAGAACTCATTAAAATATTTTTAGAGCTATGTTGTATTAATAAGCACCCGGGCAACGCCGGGAAAATAAACTAGTTAGTTCATAAGAGAGAGCATATAAAGAAACTTGTTTTAAATCGTATTATCTAGAAAACAAACAAGCAAACAAGTGAGAACGCTTCAGATCCCAAAAATAGATAAAAATATATTTTCATATATTACATACATAAATCAAAAGTCAGTATACATCGATATGATTTCTTGTCATGATGTGGAAAAAAACAAAGCCACCACACAGGTAATTTAACAACACACAAAAGATTATGGAAGCTGAGAATTTAAATATGATTTTTGAAGGAGCTCTTTTTAAACTGCCATTCAAGACTCAATCGGTTGAAAGAGCTGTCAAATAGGTCACAAGCTCTTCAAAATTGGTATGTAATCACAGGAAAAGAAACAGTTTAGTAAAAACGAGGATATCAGACAGAAATATTTGATCAATTTACGACACAAAGGAACAATTTAACTGTGAAAGACGTATCTAAGAAATCTAAATACGTGCTCGCCTTGGTTGGGAGGAAGGGTTCACGTGTAGGACTAGAAGTGCGGTCACCTCCTCGTGGTGAGTCCTGGGTAGTTCCACATGAGCTAGCGAATAGTTGCAGGGTTCAAAGTAATAACACAATGAATAAAAACAGGTTTGAAGACACTTCAAGTTAATATTGAGAGGAAATACTGACCTAAAAAATCTTGAAAATGTCAGAAATTTTGGGAAATTTGATGAACTTTGAGCGTAATGCACGAACTGAAATCATACTCTAAAATGGTTTTAAAAAATTCCTTGTATATTTCAAACCTTTTTCTTCCATTTAATAACCACCCGTCACTAGTTTAATCATTTGCCATATTTTTTAAAAATTTTTGAAAAATCTAAACAAAATCATAAATTTCAAAACTTTAGGCCAAATGCGCAGACTAAAGATGACTTCGCAAAAGTGAAATATTTTACAGAATTGTTACTTATCCTCATTCACAGTAAATAAAAGGTACCCGTTTACGAAAATCAAAAATTCATTTTTTTCGCTCCACCCTATTGCCTACCCTATAAACGAGTCCTTATGGCATGTATGTCTGAGCTAAATTGGACTTCCACCTTAATGGTGTAATGTAAAAAAAAACGGAAGTCCTGCTCTTCCTGCTTTAAGTCGGGTAGCGTTGACTACTGGGACTCGATAACCAAGTGATTTGAGAACCACCACCACCATTTCTTTTGCCCTTAAAGGAGATGCTAGTTAAATATTTTCATAATGTTTTAAAATTTGGACTGCCTCGCAACAATTAACTTTTCTAGAAATTCTAAAACATATAGTTTCCTTTTCGATATCAGGAACAAAATTATACGTAAGTAGCAGAGTTTCCGATACCAAAATGTGGCAGTGAGGGGGGGGGGGACACGTCTCGTGTTACAAAAACCTCAGTGAAGTTCTAAATACATATAAACATTTTCTTAGTAAAAAATGAAAGATAGCTAAAGCGGATGATGACATTTTTTTCTTTCGTGAGTTGCGCATAAAATTTCTGATACATCAGGCTATAATGTAAAACACACCAAGTACACCTGATTATTTGCAGTAGTAAAATCGTGTTTAAAAAGAATTTTCCTTTAGACATGCTTTTTAAGAACTACATCAAATCAAAAACAGTATTCATTAAAATTTACATCAATATCTGGAAAATTCCTGCAGCTAGTCTGAGAAAAACATCCAAACTGAAAAAACTTCGTATTTATAAAAACAGACTTTTCAACTGTTGCCAGTCATTAATTATTTTGCTCCATCGTTCTCTGTAAGACATTAAAAACATTCAGGTTTACTCTCGTCACTTCCACGACGTGATATTTCTTTAATAACAAATCTCAAAGATTATTTACCATTGTCAAACCATGGCTTAAAACTAATGAGTCCGTAACTAGTACAAAACTTAATTTTTAGATGTCATAACCAAACTTTCGGTACATTGCATTTGCACCAGCTTAAGGGTGACAACTTACTGTTTAATATCTTGTTAAGCTTTTTTTAAAAAGGTTAAGGCTTGCGTGTTAACTTAGCTTTATTAGCCTTATTAACACTTATCTTCTTTAATGTTTATTTATGCCATTCCGTCTGTTTTTGTTTTGTACCTTATTCATAAAATTAGTTAATAATAATAATGTATAAATTAAAAAAAACATTGCAGTATTAAAAGATATATTTATAGTAAAATTTGCTAGCTGAGGTCTCTTGGAGCAAATTTCTTTTGATCAATAATTAAAAGATTTGAACAAAACATAATGTTTTACTGAAAGACTGAACAAAACATAATATTTCCTTCTCGAAAGTTGCTATTAAAAATTTTTACTTTGTTTTTAAATCCACTTTTAAAAATTTTCTTTTATGAGTAATTTTACTATTAAAAGTAACATTATCACAATTGATTAGACAAAAAAAGCACTTTCTATGTTATAAGGGAATTTAATTCATTCAACTGTATTTCTACAGGTGTCTTTTAAAAGTTGACTTGATGTCGTAGCGTTTAAAAAGATGGCAAAAAGTATTTTTTCATTTTATATTTCTTGCTGGTAGCAATTCTTTATAATTTCTCTAACTTTGTAATACTTGCAGCTGCTTTTCTCAAATTTTGTCAGATTTTCCCATTTTTTATTTAAAATTTTATCTATTTACTCATTTATTTATTTATTATTTCAATCAGTCATTTACTATCAGTAATATTGATTGATGAAAAGAAAATAGTTTCGAACTGAATTAGATATTCGACGGTAATTAATCATTAAATTCAGCGCAAGAAGTTTTTGCAGTTACAGAAACCTAAATATTGCCTGGCAATCCCTTTATATGTGATAGAAATTCAAATTTGAAACTGGAACAAGTGATGAAAATCATTGTGACGATGTAACATTGTTTAACTGTCGCAGCTGTCGGCGAAATCGTTAGTATTAATTTGAAAATCATCAGCGCTTTAGAAATCGCTCTAGAGAAGCATTCTAAGAATGTTCAAATTCCATAAACTATGACATTTTAATGGTAATTAGCATATGAAAAGTTGAAAACTTTTAACTTTGTGAATCGCTTTTATTTTACGATGTTACCACTTGAAGGAATATGCAAAAAATGTAACTCGGGATCATATGACTGACAAAAGCATCTGAAATAATTATGTGCCAGTGAACTTTCTACAGTCAATTAGTATCAATTACATTTGTATAATTTTCGAAACTTTGGAATGATCTGTGTTGAGGGCTGTTTTCTTTTTGCAATAAAATTTGTCGTAACATTTAATTACATTAACATTTGTTGCAATATCATATGTGAAAACCGGAATTAGAAAAATTATTTCGGAATGCAATGAATTCGTTTCTTTGTGTGTGTGTGTGTGTTTTTCTTTTTTTTTTAATATTCTGCTTTATTTTCACAACCCTGTATTAACCTTCTATCAACTTCAGTGCTTTAGCATGAATTCGTCGCGAAGAATTCATGACTACATCACAGCAATTTAAAACAGAAAAAAAACTCTATAATCAAGCAAAATATTTAATCAATATTTTTGCTCTACACGCTTTCATTCATCTATGTCCTTAAGTAATAGTTTCGTATTAAGTTCTCAAGGCGAAAATTCAATTAGTTTGTCATTAATAATTAAAGGTCTAAGCGATTTTGCAGGGTCAAAATTGTACAGTGCAATTAAATAAGCAGAAAAATTAATTTTTCTTCTATTAAGAACAAAGTAGTCGTCATCTATAAAATTTCACTTATCTGTGTTTATGGTGTTGATGCAGATAATTAGAAACTAATGAATTCCCTTTTTTGTACGGAAAAAAACATTTCCCCAAATTTTGAAGTCAAATCGGGTTTTCTATTTCATTTTTTTTTTCGTTAGTCTTTTAAAAGATTATTTTTTCGTGTATCAAATTATGTTGCATCGCTTTCATTTTCCCTCTGTGTTTCAAAAAAGAAAAAAAAATACTCATAATAATTTTAAATTCATGCACTCTTATTTCATTTTCTACAACTACCGTAGAGTAGAACTTGATAGTATCAAAAGAAATAATGGTTTTTATTCAATTATCGTTTTTAAGATATAAATTTCTAAAATTCATCATAAATTTTTATGATATTTGTAGATGCATATTTCTTTAAAAAATGAATATCATATTTCCAAAATCTACTTTCTAGAAGTCATTATGTAAAATGTACTAATATGACACTGATAAAATGCGTCAGGGTTTAAATAAATAAAATTATTCACTACTCAAATTCCAGCAGCGCTATATCATTTATTTTTCTTTTTTTAATATGTTCTTTAAAAAATAAAATAAAATTTTAGTATTCACGATTGATGCATCTTACGTATGAAATTTAAAATAGTAAATGGTATCTAATATATTTTCTTCCTGACCTGTTTTTTTGTCACTACACAAGGTATCCCTTAATCCTTTACTAAATTTCATAGTTTACCATTCATTGATACGCTTATTGTGTCGGCTAATGGTGCAAATTAGATCACTGCTTAAAAATTCATCATTCAATCATAATGAAGTTATTGTTTGAGGTTATTTTTAAAGTTGTTGAATTTGCTCTTCCTATTTTATAATATTCCATGCAATGTCATATACAATATACATCTTGTGATAGCATGAAGTATAAAGAGAAAGTAACTAAATGTATTCCTTTTTTATAACCTCAAAAATGCACTTTTTTTAAAATATAACCTTTTGGGTGTTTTTTTTTCTTACGCAACGAAAGAACAATAATTACTATATCTTATAATTTGGGCATTAATTTAAGAAAAATATATGTTTAACAGTAGCAATTCTATCTGTACTCCGACTGTTTTTCCTTTTTTTTTTTTTTTTTGTTGGGTTATTAATTTAAAATAGGAGGAGAATTGAGACTCAAAGTTGCCTAACAGCTGCATATGAATAATTTCGAGAATTTAAAATTCCAAGTTGTTTACCTTCTAACTGGAAGAACGGTATTAACGACGAAGAGAACTTTAGCTAAAGAGAGAGCAAAAAAAAAAAAAAAGAAAAGATAATAATATTTGTCGTGATTAAATTAAGAGTGATTTACAGGTTAAATGCCATCCATTCTCCTGACTTATACTCTCCATACAGGTCTCACCGATTCGTGACGTTTAACGTTATACTAAAGAATACCCATTTTCTTTAAACGGCTAGTTTAAATACAAAAAAAAAAAAAAAAAAAAAAAAAAACAGATGATATTTAACTTAAAAACAAAAATCTCTCTCTCTTTTTTAAAATCTTAATCAGGCGGGGACGTCATTTCAAGTTTTTCCAGGGGAGGGGGGGGGGGGCAAAGGGTCCAAGCACAATGCAATTTCACCGGAAAACATCAAAAACCACGCCCACTTATTTGTAAATACATTAATTTCTGAAAGCCGGGGGGGGGGAATTGACTCCCCTGCCCCCTAAATGACGGGTCTCTAACCAGGTATTAATTTTTTCGACACAACATGGAGTCGAAATTGAGATGGTATATTTTATACTGAAAACCTTCAAGATTACAGTTAAAAATCCAAATTATTTTTAAAGTTCTATACTCATATTTAATCAAAATATGCTTTGATACATCCATGAAAGCGGTAAAAATAAAGTTTTGCAGATATTTTTACGACATATTACACTACATAAAAATGCAAGTATATTTCTGCGTTAGGACACCTAATATTTCCAAAAAAATGATTAAAAATTTTGCGCAAGAAAAGCTAAATTTTATTTTGGAGTATTTCTGCATAGGCATTATCGTATTTAAGTAGTTCCGATTAGACACTGAATTTCCAATTTAAAATGTGAGAACAAAAGAATTGGAAAAATAAGTAAATGGCTTGTAAAGCAAGAAAAAGTTCAACATTTCACATTTCTTTCATCCATATTTTTCTTTTATCCTTACATTTTCCTGAAGTATTATATACCCTTTTTGAGGAAACAGGGTCAACCAGGAAAGTGGGGATTCAAATCCGAAATATTCTTGGGAAGCATTTTCTTTTTCCTCTTTCTTATCGAAAGAAAGTAATGGTAGTGCGGAAGAAATACGGAAAATGTGCATATCTGAGAAAAATGTATATTCAGTAAATCAAAGGCGTAAAAATATTAAACAGTTTATCGTATTGTTTTAAATGTACCTTTTTTCACAATTCAAATCTTAAAGTAGTAGTTTAAATTTGAGCGTTACAATAGTTTCAGTCTCAAACGATATACAGTGGGGGACAAAAAAACTGCATCACCCGTCAAAAAGTGGAAAACTGTGAAAAAAGTGTTTTATTTACATGTTTGATATGAATAAAATGCTGTTACAACATAACGAAGTGTTGGGCTTTACATGACATAATTATACTGATTATGAATAAGTAAATAACACTTTATTACTCTAAAAATGAAAAAAGGTGAAAATCGCTGTGTGAAACCAAAAGGTGGAACACAGTAACGGAAACACAAAATACTTTGGATAATGTAAAGTTTGTATAATAGCTGTCACATTACAGGTTGTAAGATCGGATTACATGCAAAAGATCACTTCGATACTTTGCTGATCCTCCACGAGCCTGATTACAGACTTACAACAGTCCGACATAGATGATACCAAACGTTGAATGTAACTCTGGCCAAATTCATGGTGTCAAACCCTAATAATACTTTTCTGGAGTGCAAACTTAGTAGATGGCTTCTTTTCTGCAATTTTTGTACCCATTATGTGACAACAACTGTCAATAAGATTAAGGGCGAGATAGTTCCCAGGCCAGTTCAAAACTTTAATACTGCATGTTTTTATATAGGTCTGCACCTAAATGAAATAAATATTTCGTTTAAATATGGGTTTTGTTGTTTGTATGAAAACATGTATTAGAGGCATAAAATCATACAGAAAAGAATTAAATCCTACTTACCGATTTCACTGTATGACAGGGTGCGAAGTCTTGTTGAATAATGCAATTTCTTGCACTTTTAAAATAATCCCGAATAACTAACTGGTTTTCAGCACTTGTCCAAGATGCCACTGTAAATTGGCCTCTGATAAATTTGAAGCGTCCAATCCCTTTGCTTGATATGTTTCCCTAACCTATTTGGCCCGCTGGGAATTTCACATTGGCCGATATGCAATCTTGAAATGCTTCGTTATTTCTTGACCGAACATATCGCTTACCATCAGATTCATATAGGTTGAATTTTTATTCACCCTAGAAAATTACTGAGTTCCATTGATTCATTGTCCATAAAACATGTTATTTTGCCCATAAAAGTCGCTCCTGCTTCATTTTTTTCGTAAGTAATGGCTTTTTCTTTGCCCGATGGGAAAGCAGACCACATTTTGCAAGCTGTCTTTGTACAGTTCGTGCGCTTAAACTAACATCACGGGCATTCTCAAATTGATTTTTTAAGTCAGGAGCACATGCATGACAATTATTGAGATACATCCATTTCAAATATCTACCCTGATACTGTGTGGTTACACTTTTTCTTTTTGATACAGCTCTTCTTTGAACATCACCAGTTTCACTTTTAAATTTTAGCTTTCTCGAAACTGTATATTGATTACAACTTATTTTTTTTAGCAATAACACGTGTAGAATATCCTTCTTTAGCTGAAGCAACTGCAAACACTTTTTTTCTCATCGTCAATTACTCATACGGACACATAGTGGGCTTGCTTTCACCTCAACCAAAAACAAATCGAAATCACGTTTAATCACCTTGGGTGAGATATTTATATTTTTCGGATTATGAAATACGCTTTAAGCAATGTATGATGCATTTAGGATGTACAGTTACCTCTTACGTTGCTTTCCAGCAACTAAGAGAATTTCATGTACACAAAATCATGTGTTTTCATTACACAATATTTGTTTGTTTTTCTAGGTGATGTAGTTTTTTTGTTCGCCACTGTAGTAAGATTTTTAAAGCTTAAATATTTCAGTGCTTATCCATCTTTTTTAAATCAACTAAAAAATTTGCCGGCTGCTTGCCAATATCTGAGCATCGCTTCATTAAAGTAAATCACATATATCTGCTTTAGTTCTATACTAGCGGTACCCGCACGGCTTCGCCCGTGGTATAAACTTAAAAGTTCATTTGTAAAAAATTGATATAGCAGAAAAAATACTCCATTTTAGTTATAATTCAACTATAATTCCTTTAAATTATGATATAAAAGTTTAGTATTAACCCCGCACTACTTCCTTTTACGTGTAAATTTCTTAGTAGATGCCTTAAGTGCTAAAATAGTGCTTGGAGTGAGCTAGATAACAATTCAAACATTTACATCCCTTTTTTGCCACGAAACAATGCAAAAAATTGTTTTACAATGATTAATCTCCTAAATATTGCCGATTTTAATATCATTCAGTGAATTTTTCGCAAAATATCGCCAATAGCACCAAATTGATCCGTAATAAAAATCGCCAAATGTGTCGCCAACTTTGCAATATGTCGCCAAATTGTCGTCAAAAAATTGGCGATGTATCGCCAAAAGTTTGGTGATATATCCCCAATTGGTCGCGCCAATTCATATCACTTTTGTCTGCATTGAAATTAACACTGATTTACCCCATAAAAGGGGTAAAACACCCCCTTGGGGACATTTGAATGCAACCCCAAGGGGAGGTGCACAAAAAGAAGCCAAAAGAGAAAAAAAGAACAATTTTGTTGCTCACAGAAACCAACAGAAATCTTACCAAAGTTTAAAAGAAGAAGAAAGTTTTTTTTCCTAACTTCAAAAACAAAATAATACATTTTCCGAATAGAAAGAACGTTGCAATATCGCAATACGAAACAAATAAATATATTGAAATAGAATTAAATGCCAAATTGTAAAACAGTCGCCAAAAAATTAACTTTTAATATTGTCTTTTGTTATTTATTAAATGCAATTATTGCTGCAAATTACAGTCCAACAATAAATAATCACATTGAAAAAATATATTTGGAACACTTTTTCCTTTTAAACTCCACTGATCCTAAAATTTTTAGAGTATTAGTCATAGAAATTTTGTGCATTATTCTTCACAATAATAATAAAAACAATAAACATCGACAAACATCAACCAGCAAACGATAAATTAAAAGCTAAATTCGTTCACTCAAGCTATTTACTGCAATTTATATTGAAATAAATTAATAATGAAGTAAAATATGTTTTGCAGACGATAAATTTAGAATGGTTTACTATCATGTTGTCTCCTTTTTGGTCTCAATTTGTTAAAGAATTATTCCCTCTTCTATACAACTTGTCAGACCCCCAAAATGTATCTAAACTCACAAAAATGGTACGCATCAGTTTCTTCCTTCTCTACCTATTTTAAGGAAAGGACTCGATTTTTCATTTGATTGATAGGTGCCATCTTATCACGGTTTTATTATATTTCCTTTGACTAATTTTAATAAGGTTTGGAGTTTGGATTGCTACAAAAACAAATACATTTTAAACATTATTAAGAGAAAAAGAACGAAACAAATAAACGAAATAAAAACGTAACCATGGTAACAACATGAAAAGTTGATTTCCGTTGATAAAATATTTCGTTTCAAACAAATTTTATTCTCGAGCTTAACCATTTTAAAATCGTTTGGCTTGCTTTGCTGAAAGTAAGCCTTGAATTACCGGGATTCTAAAAACAGTTATTACAGCTCTTCTAATACGCGTAGAAACTTCTAGTTGACATCATTTTTATCAGAAAATTTCAAGCTTTCGAATGACATAAGACTTGAAAATGTGTATGAAACATTTCTTCCTTATTTTATCGAATTTTAACTAAGAATTAGAATAGAAAAGAACGAAATATAATTTTCGAAAAATCGCTTCGTAGTGTATAACCTCGTGCTGCAAGCTAATTGTGTGCCAAATTTCATGAAAATCGACCGAACGGTTTTGGCGCTACGCGCGTAACAGACAGACAGAAAGAAAGACATACCCACCTTCAGCTTTATTGATAGTAGAGATAGTCACTTGAAATTTAATATAAAGCGGTGGCAACGATTCGCACTTTCTTTTTCTTTCTTTGCGCTTTTCTTCATTTTCGTGGTCTGCGAGACCCAGATCCGGGTTGGGCACGATCAACTAAGTCATTAGTTATTATAGCTTTATTCATATTTTCTTTATTTTGTTGCCACTTCATCCAAAATTTTATTTTTGTGGAAACGATAAGGCATTATACTATACAAACGGTTGGCACTACGCTAAAAAGTTGTATATGGCTAATGGTTTTGGCTGGAATAGCGGGTGCAGACTGCGTTTTTGTTTTTATATAAATAAATTTGCGTGCTATGCCTAATGTCGTTCTCTTCGATACTCCACGTCAATATAAACGGCTGTTTTCATACTTATCCACCAATATCTCCAAAAAAGCAGAATGCAATTCAGGGTAAAGTAGAATCTTTTTCAATAACAGCCTACTCCTGCAATAAAAAAAAAAGTTAAATGAACAAATTTTATATAATGCAAAATATAAAGAACCAGAAAAACTGTGGCAGCATTAGAAACAAAACATTCCAAGTTTTTCGATCTACAACACCTATTCAATATTGTCTGACTATTCCATACTGTTGTTTTTACAGCATAATATTGGCAGCTGAGGTTCCGGTTTAAAACTGAAAACTGCACATTAATAAACTGCAAAACTAGCAATTTCAGTTTCTTACTGTAAATTTAGCAATTTTACAGTTTATTGCTTAAAACTTAGCTGTATTATACTGTAAAAACAACAGTATAATACTGGCAGCAGAGGTTCCGGTTTAAAAATGTAAAATGTACGGTAATAAGCTGTAAAATTAGCAATTTTTGTTTATTACTGTAAAAATAACAATTTTACAGTTTAGTACTGTAAAAGTAGCAATTTTACAATTTATTACTGTAAAATTAGCAATTTTTACAGTTTATTACTATAAAATTAGCAGTATTATACTGTTAAAAACATTCATTTTTTACAGTTTATGTATGTATATATAATGCAACTCAGAAATTTATATCTTCCATGCCCTGCTTTTTGGTTTGAAAAGCCGAAAGTTTCATTACAATGTCTGGAGTTTCTCAATAACTAAAAGCAAAGCAGTTAGTGGAAAATATATTTTCCTATCCTAAATGAGTACAGTTGAAGCAGTGCTGGAGTAACGATTTCTGAGAACCAAATTCAGAAAAGTGAAGTTGCGATGAGCGCCTTAAGGTGAATTGAACGTTAATGGGCTTCCCTTGTGCAATCACCCAATTTGACTAATCATTCTTATTCTATAGAAAGAAAAGACATTTTGCTTTGAAGTGATTTATAGTATGTCTAATTAAAAAGACTCCGATCTTATTATATGCTTTAAGCTAAATATATTTTTGAACTTTTCCAGGATGAAAGATTTCTATACTTTGAGTCCAGAAATTGGTCGATGAGGAATAGTTTATTTTAAAGAACCTATTAGGCTAACGAATAGCATGACAAAGTACACGATCATTTATCCTTTCAATAACCAAAATAATTAAAATGCAAATGATTCGCCATGTTGAACCAAGAAGTTAGATTTCTAATGTGTTTTCCAATGTACCTTTTTACATAAAAATTAAAAAGTAACGTAAACATTGTTAAGCTAATATTGACTTTTTATTTTTTTTAACCCTTTATGTTCCGACGGGACTCAGAAGTCCCGCTTACATTAATTTAGTATTCTGAATCCTAAATGCCTGGAATCATGCTAGTACTTGAAAGTATCACTCCTCGTACTTTGCTGAGAGGTCGACAGATGGTACCTGCAGTCAGAAACATTTTTCTTAGGGGCCATAAGGCGTAGGGGGCCTTTAACCCCCAAAATGTTCAAAAATTGTACACGCGGTAAAAA
Organism: Uloborus plumipes; assembly: GCA_038373865.1. Lineage (NCBI taxonomy): Eukaryota > Metazoa > Arthropoda > Arachnida > Araneae > Uloboridae > Uloborus > Uloborus plumipes. The sequence goes on from JAXGGA010000159.1 coordinate 29,047, forward strand.
TGTTTTTTGATGTAATTTTTAGCTAAAAAAACCAAAAAATATATAAAAATTCATTGTTAAATTAATTTGGGACATAAAAGGTTAATATGAAACCACTTTATTGATTAGATACACTTTTGGGTGCATAAAAAAGGTAGTACTTTCTTTTGGTTCTTATTTTTCAAACAGATGATATTTATTTACGAATTATTACAATATCTAGTTTAGATATTGTACAAGAAAACTTGTAATATCCAGGCAATGCATTCGCAAACCGTATATATTGCTCTTTAGAGTAATAAGATATAAGGAACCTTACAACCTTAAATTAATGGGTTTACGTTGTTTTCGGACGAAAGGGAGCATTATTTTTAGAACAAAGACAATTTATTCTCCAATTTTGAGGTAGAGATTTAAAGATTGTATGAGGCTTGAAGAGTCATTGCAAAAGCAAAATAGATTGTATTTCCATAAAATTAAACGAGAATTGATTTATGTCACGATATACAAAAATGTTTTCATCATTTGATGATGCATTGCATTCTTGAAACGTCTAGCCCTGAAATGTGACGTTATTCATATTTAGAGCCCTTGCATATACTATCCCCCATTTTTGGTCAAGAGAGTGGGATTCCAGCTCTCTAAGCTTATTTTCACTTCTTATCACCTTCATTTCAAGTTAGCGTAATGCCTCATTTTGCACCCAAAATAGAAAATGGCATTTTAAAAATAATTACTATACATAAGGTTTTTATGACATTTAATAACATTCATGACAGAAAAGTAAATTACAGTGTATGGCAGGAACAGAGAAAAAACATCGTTTTGACAATTTTAATCCATCTCAAGTGAGTGATAATGTTTACCCAACCATACGGTTTCATTTTTAATAATGTTTTGTTATGAAACGTTTTAAGATCCTTAGCGTGTAAATTTCGATAGTCTTTAAAAAGTGCATGCTCAGTTAGTACGAGTACTTAAAAATTACTGACTACATATTGTAGTGCAAATTTTAATATTAACACCTTTTTCCTAAGAAGAATGGGAGGTTGAGTATAAAACAAGAAACATTCAGAAACAACTTAAGCAGAGCAAAATTGTATTAGGAACAATTGCAATTGATTTGAAAAAAAATGCTGATCGTAACTTCAAAAATGTTTTCTATTAGCAAGATAAGACAGATTTGGTTCTTTTGGGTATGCTTAACAATTTTTGCTAAGTAATTGGGAGAATATTCCTACCCTTTCCTACTAATGTCCCTTATTGTTTATCATAACTATTATCGTGTACCTATTCGCTATTTCTAGCGTATTTGAATTTCCGAGAAATATTGACCAACTTGTATTCTAGGAAGCTTAGTATTTAATGCATTATCATTTGAATCAAAAATTTAAAATCAGTGTGTTATAAACAAAATTTTTTACAAACTTTTCCATTACAATAAAAGTAACACCGATAGTATACTGAACAAAGTTTACATTTTAACACAACTCAGTTTTAGCTCCGAATTTCCAACACATCGGCAACTCGTTATAGACGTTTTTCATTGTTTATTTTTGGTTTCGACATTTAAAGAGACCAAATCTTATATGTGTACATCACTACTGGCCACTGCAGCACAGTCACAATTTTTCATTATCTTCACATCTTAGTTTGCATTACTTAGACTTGTAGCTTAATGGTTGTAGATTAAGAGCAAACGACTATTTCGATCCAAAAGGAAGGACGAATAGGCTCTCTTTTTTTAGAAGTTTTTTCATGTATTTCTCAAATTAGGCTCTATATTATTCAACTTTGATTGTTTCATACAGTATTAAGTGCCTAAATGCTTATCTAATTGAATGTAATCCCTGCACACATCTTACTTTCAAGACTTCTAGATGGAACGCATTCTTTGTAAATTGACTCTTTGTGTTTCGAGAATAATTTTATTACCTTTTCCCGGAATTTCAGACAAATAATAGAGTGTTCCTGATTCAATGTGGTTCCACTCCTTATCTTTTCTGCTCTCTAAAAGTACATACAGTTATTAAACGTGCTAGTAAAGCAAAATGAAATTATTTACCCACGATCTTCTGCCCATCATGTGGTGTTCAATATTTTCCTGGTAAATTTACCGCCAAGCTATTTTTAGAGAGAGAAGAAATATACTTTACTATCCCTAGCAGCATCATCTCATCGGTCGATGATCGGCCATTCATCAAATCCCGATGAAATTCTCATTGGCCGATGATCCAATATGTCTCGCCAGCCAAACAGAATCCGAGCAGCAAAATCCGATGAGTTTTGCTCGAAATACGATGAGATTTGGATTAATTTACGAGCAGAACTGTCCTGTGCCGATGAATTTCATCGGGAAACTTGATCGGAAGTATATCGATTTCCGATGGAATATAGCTCGGCTTATTTTCATCGGGAAAGTTGATCGGACGGATATCGCTTTCCGATGAAAAGTAGCTCATCGAAAACCGTGCTCGGATACTGATCGGAACGATGTCATCGTGCGTTACGGGATCAGTTTACGTGGAGTTTGATAATCGGCCGAGCAAAATCCGGTGAGTTGATGCTACTTGGGATGTTTGTTGAGTATGAGGCTAAAAACACTGGAGGACTTTAACTGTTACAAAACTCCAAGAGTTCAAGGAAAGCTAATCTGTGGCTGTGGGATACGTAACACGCCACTTTGAAGTACCAGTCTTTATGTAGAACTGATGTGGAAATAGTGCAAGGGCTTCTGCTTCTTAAAACTTATTCCTTCTGCACTTGCAGTAAAGCAAAACTAAAAATACTTTAATTATCTTTAAGTTTCATCTAGGTTATTGACATGAAGATCGGAAATCTATAGATTTGAAACGTACTGCTTATCAAACTCTATAGAAACCTTTATTCTAATTCACCAATAAAATTTACTTCCGGCAGTGACAAACGAAAACATTTTTTTCCCTTGCATCTCATTACTCTAAAAATATATTGTAGACATAAAGCAGTGATTAGCATGCATAAGAACTCGCTGAATTAATTAAGACTGAAGGATCTGGAAGAGGGATATGATTTTACGTGCACATTTGTGCACTAACTGTGCGCAGGAGGTACCATAAGAACTCTCGTCAGTGCCTCCAATGTAAAGACTGATCAAAACTCTCAAATTGAAATTCACAATCTTATTGAAGTGAATTAAATTGTCGGTAATATTTTTGAATTTGTCATAAGTGGTTTGATATCTTTTATATTAACAAAACACAATTTTTCAAATTTTTTAGTTTCATAGCACTTTTGGTGTTTTCTCAGACGTCTTTTTATAGACCCGTGTTTCTAATAACGCCAAATCCCTTTGATTCGTTTAAACTACTAAAATTTTACAACTTATTACTGTAAAATTAGAAATTCTACAGTTTACTAGAAATTTTACAGTTTATTACCATAAAATTAGCTGTATTATATTGTAAAAACAACCATTTTATTTTTCGCAGTGTAGCTTCGTATGGAGCACTTATCTTACTAATTTTCATATTTCACGATGCTAATGACCGTTTTGCTTATTTATATATTATTTTCTTTTACATTATGATTATCATGTCAACCTATAATATTCACCAACAAAGTTACACGCTTTTGATGGAAGGGATACCAAACGAAAAAGAGTGAGGTCTCAAAAAAAAAAAAAAAACAATACTTTCGGCATAGTTGTACACATAACATCGAACGACTGAAAAAAAGTCTTATTCTTCTTGAAAAAGCACATAAGTCAAGAGATCTCATGATTCATGTTTCATGACATTCAAGTGCCCATTACACCAGTACGCCTTCTCTACTAAGAAGAATATCATTCTTATTATTCTTGTTTCTTTCTCTTCCTGCTTTGTGCTTGTTAACAAGATTTACCACTGCACGTACAAGAAATATGTGACTTTTGCTTGCTTATTGGGGCTGATGTAGCATTGAAACTGCTGGCTTCGATCTATTGAACGAGATTTAATGCTTGATGGGGTTTGTGAATTCTAGTTTAGTTTGGGTATTTGGTTTTTCACTTGGAATAAAAAGTGCCCTTTTTTATGTTGGAAGCACAAATACAGTTCAAAGGCATAAAATTCTATAATAAATGTGTTTGATATTGAACTTGTTTGAAACCGTATAGCAATTGTAAATATAAGTTTATTGTAAATATTTAAATTCTTTAAATAATTCTCCTTTCAGTCTGAATGGATTAGAAGTGCAGGGTGAAATTCGTAGCGAGTTGTTAGAGATGAAACATAATAATAGAACCACTGAGTAGTTGCACGGTGCGTATTTATTGCGAAAACTGAAACTAGACTATAAAAAAAAAAAAATGTTGTAATGTTCAAAAAAAAAATAGAAGGCGTCGAATTTTGTTTCATTTTATGAAACTTTATGGCTTATGCGCTAGCCTAATAATATAAAGAGCTGAAAATAATTTCAAAGGTATATGAAAAGTGTGTTCAAAGAAATCAGTTGAATTAAAGTAGAAGTAAAATTTATCATTTGTCTATTGTGGCGAAAAGTTTACGTATGTAAAGTGCGAAGATTTAATCTTCGTTTCTAGCTTTTAAACTCATGCGCAGTCTAAAGACATAAATATTTGCTTTTTATAATTAACCTCTCATCATAATCCTTTATGTATTTCATTATAAGAAATACAATTAAAAAAATATGCCGTTAAACAAGCGCTCTCGTTGTAGTCAAAGGGCAATTCCACCGTAACAGTTGTATCATTTGAAGCTTAAACACCCTCCAAAGACCCCAAACAACTTAAATTATTAGTTCATTGCAAGCAATTTATGAATAACATGGCCTCTACTTATATATTACGAGGTTTGTTTCTTTTTTCTACGTCCGTTTGGCTATAAAAAATAAACGGATTCAAATAAAAAAATATTTTTTCACGCCGTCACCATAAGTGAGTGGTGACGGCGTCTTTGGGTTCCACGCCACTTTGGAAGCACGATACATTTTCAGACCCCAAGCAGGGGTCTCCCGAAGCAGGGTTGACGGTCATTGCCATGCTCCCAAGCAGGGGGGCATGGCAATGACCGTCATCCTAGCGCTCGTGTAACAAAAACGGTTCCTCCATCAATTTCATGCATTCAATGGTACATTTTTGAGCACCCACCATAAACTGAAGCAGAGACTTGGAGACCCCTGCTTGGGGTCTGGAAAGGCATCGGGCTTCCAAAGTGGCATGGAACCCAAAGACACTGTCACAACTCACTTCCAATCATTGTCGGCAACATTCTACGAGGAGGCTATTATAAAGCTTGTTCACAGATATAACAAATGCTTCAATCGTCAAGGTGATTATGTAGAGAATTGTAGAGGATTGTACCTTACTTTTGATGATAAAATATTTTTTTTATTTGAATCCGTTTATTTTTTATAGTCTAACGGAGGTTGAAAAATAAAACAACCCTCGTATGTAATTAAACTATGCAATTTTTCAAAAGCATAGTTTTTATAATTATTAATGCCGTAACACAGTATATAAAATGCAGTAAATAAAACACTGACTTTAAACGTAGTTTACAGAAAATGAACCACGTCCTTAAATTTTTTACTAAAACAAAATTACGTAAGTTTTTGAATTGTTAGCTGCAAAGTTTCAAGAAAACTTTTAAAATCCGATTTAAGTTACAAATGATTTGGTGTATGCATGCAGTACCAAAAATCAATCATACGTGTTTTGCGAATCAGTACTTAAAGTTTTTCGTATGTAAAGGTTATGAAAGTTTTAAGCATGTTTTTACACGATATTTTCCTTATAGTATTATATTTTAATTTATTATTTTTAACATTTGCGAACCTAGTTTTTGGATGTTTTAAAGTTTTCTTCAAAACAAATATTATGTTTAAACTAAAAATATCCTCTCTGCATTTCAATTCCCCAAGTCAGGCTTGCCCAAACTGAATAAAATTTCTTGCATTTGTTTGCAAATTTTGTTTTTCTACCCTATTTAGAGTCTAGAGCAGAAACAACAGAAATACTAAAAACAGCGTGAAAATAAAGCAAAGAATTTACACTGAGAAACAATGGCAGAAGAAATCTTTTCAGAAAACATATTTTACCATATTTTCCGGGCTAGTATGACTTCTCAAACGAGATCGTTTATTGTTTTGTTAGGGTTTATAAAAACAAATGCACCAGGAATGGAAAACAGTAGGAATAAACAGGAAAAACACGTAACGGTAACTTGTGTGAATTACATGCAAATTCACACAATTTTGAGTAAAACAATTTTGCTTAAATGGAAAGATTCAGCAATTACACATGAAATAACTAAGCCATCTATCCTTTACTTGAATGTATATAAAAAAAAGTACTTACTTTAAGTTACGTACTTACTTAAAAATGTACTTACTTTACTTGAATGTACTTAAAAAAGGACTGTATTTGAATTTAAAAATATCATTTAAGATATTAGCCGTTTGTTTTAGCTGAATGTATAGAATTTTTTTGGGAGAACATTTAGTGGAAAATTTGCGCAGTAAAATTAATATAAGATAATGAATTTGTAGAGGAAGAGCCCTTAAGCCGAATCCTCATCTTTTAACAGGTGTTGCATTTCTATGTGTTCGCGCTACAAGCGTAAAGATTTTTGCTGATAAAAAAATATCAATAAATGTAACTAATATGCATTACACAAGAAATGATATGCTTAAACACGAAAAAATAGTTATTAAAAGCAAAGATCTCAAATATAGTTATTTTTCATCTTCTGTATATTTGAACAAACATCAGGGCATCTTTTGCCTGTAAAATATTGGCGTCAACTCTCCTTATTCATGGTGTTGGGTACTTTCATAAGTGCAGTCTCTTTTTTTTAAGTTTTACTTTACACATTTTATTTTGAATTGCAGATTCTTGAAAATGATTTTTTTTTCTTTGAAGTTCATGCTTTAATATAAAGTGTCAGTTTAAAAATTAATCAACTGTAATATTGGAAAACTTCAGAATATGTTTTAAATAGTAGAAAAATGGAAAACAAGAATCCTTTAAATTAACTGCACTAAACGCATAAATATGCCCTTACTTCTGAATTTTCTACTTCCCTTTAAAAATTAATGGGATCAAAAATTCAATCCTTTCACACAAAAGTAAATAAATTAGTGATTATTAAAAATAACATTAAAAATCGAAAACTCACGTAATGAGCAGATTTTTTTACGGGTAAGTTATCAAACAGTTTTAATAAACATGTTTTAAAAATATCAGTACATTCGCGGAAGCCATCTAAATTTTATTATTTTTCTTAATAAAATTAAACAACAATAAATGGACAAAGTAAGGTAAAGTTTGCGCGAATTAATTTCCTATAGTTTTGTCCAAGTGTTTGAATGCTCAAATAAAAATTCACAAATATATAATAATAAAAATTTACGGCTCGTTGAAAGGACAAAAGATTTATTATGCGTAAATATCAATTCGACTATCTTTATTATGTAGCTAAATTTTCCTAAATATTATCCGTGCAACTGACCGCTTTAGCTACTACCAGCAATAGCGGCCAATCATTTCCAGCCAAGTAAAGAGAGAATATGTCCAGTTAGGGATATGATTTGACCATAAGTTGCAGGTATACTCCTTTCGAAGTAGATCTTCGAACCTGGCACCAATATCTATCAGAACCATGAGGTTCGTTACGAAATTTCTGGCTAAGATCCAGTTTCCCGCAATTTTGCAGAAAACGTGTCCAATTAGAAACCTAGAGGACGTTCCCCGCTTAACTGCACTAATTGCAACTTTGAATCTTTTAACTGCTCTAGAGATAAGAGGCACCATCGTAAGTTATTTATTTCTTACATGCAACCAAGATGCACTCCGAAAGAGTGATAATAAGGTCAAGCACACGTTTCTGTGTTGTTAAGCGCTTTTTATTATCATTATCCTTAGGATATCGAGTTACTTAAGGGGATGGCCAATTACTTCAGAATCTCTACAGACAGAGTTAATGGCTGTGATCGAATTTGATATATGGTTGAATGGTTCTGCCACCAAAGAAAAATATACTAATAACCATACACGTAGAGAAGCAAACAAATGAAATATTTGGCTGCTAACTGGATTTATAGAAGCATAAATCTGCTGCGGCCATTAAAAGGACAAAACTCTAGTTTTCCTCATTTGCACTTGAAAGCTCGATCCATTCATTGCGTGGCATTGTTCATGAACTTTTTTCTAAGTCTAAATATTTATAGTGCCATAAATATATGCATGAAACGAATGGGCATTTTAGGCACGTTTTTATTTTGATATAAAAGCCGTGAAAAACTATTACGATGTATCGAATTTTACATGATTATGTTTTCAATTATCAAAATGTTTTAGAAAAGCCATTAAAATATATATAGTATATGATAATATAATGATACAAATTATGACTCAATGTACTCAATCACGGAAAAAATAATCACGGAAAAAATAAATAAAAAATATAAATAAATTCTCACAAGATTTTCAAATATTATCTTTTTGTGTGTAGATCTTATGTGTTGTTTTGTTTGTGTATCAATATTGATTTACATTGAGGCTATGTTTCACCTTTGTAATTCTCCCTAATTTAATATCACTCTTCCACAAACTTCTAAGTAAGAATATAAGATCGAAAAATCATAAACTACCAGTTTTATTTTAATAGAAGTTAGAATTATTTTTCAGACAAGAATCATAAAATTGTTCGTTTTTTTTTTTTTTAAATTATCACACACACTGAATTATGTTTGATTACATAGATTTTTTTTTAATGTTAATGAAAATTTCTTCTTCAATGAAACCGATTTAAACTAGATTGTCTAAAAAGAGGTACAATCATTTTTTAGCACACGAATGATTTTCTGCATAGCCTGTGTCTTCAAAATTCTTATATCAAACTCTTTATATATGTAAGCATAATACACACAAATATGCTCTCGGTACAGGAAGCTGTGAGCAATGAATATAGAAACTACCTCTGTATGTATATATTTTTAAAGCTATATATTTTTTTCAAAATGAGAGTAATTTCAACATAGCACGAAAGTTACTCGTGCAATGGAAATATACCATGAACCGAATGCGCTTGCGTTTCTCTTTCGAATGATTTCATGAAGTGGAGCAGTCAAAATGGCTTATTTTACACTTTTTATTTTCCATATAGGCAATTCCACGGTAACTTACGTTACATTTCGACCAACTCTTATGAATTTAGTACCTCAGTACAGACAAATTTTGTTGTAAAAATCTTGTATGAAAGCATTTTTTGAAAATGACAGTTGAAAGCAAAATTAAAATGCAAAAATATTCGATGCATTTAAATTTTATAAAATCTAGCAGTCAAAGATAAGGCAGTAACTTGCGTTACACAAAACGGGAATGACATAATATGAAAATTGGTTCTGAGGCAAATTTCTGCTCTATTACAGCTGTTTTATTGTTTGAAGCATAATTTATCAGTTCCTTAAAATGCTTAAGAATATATTTTCATTAATTTAAAAATTTATTTCAAAAATTGAAAATTATGGGAATTTTTAACTGGGTAACTTATGTTACAATAACTTACGTTACAAAATTTACTTACAAGCATATCTTTATTACAAAAATTAATGAATGAAAATTACAGCTTAGTTTAGATCGAAACATTGAAAATTAACAATTATGAATTAAATTTACAGAAATTTAATATCAAACTCAATGAAAAATCAAAAATATCACATAACACATGACTTAAATCTATACTGGCTGCTGCTATTAACAAGTTCGGGTAATTCAATTTTTCAAATCATTCTTTCTTTCTTATTATAAATTTCATCTGTCATTACTGGCCATTTCTAATTGGTTCCAACAGCAGCCATTACTTATATTTTAAACTCGTTTTCTTCAATAATCGTCACAACTCAAGGATACAATGTATTTTCGTACTTTACCACACACCATTCACCAGCTTTTATCTCTGTTTTTTTCTTCTTGTTCCTTAAAATACTTAACTAAACGAAACCCCGTAGTTTGTTAATTTCTAGTTCTTAAATGGTCATTGTCAATGCGCGGATCTTCAGAAAGTATTTTTGATAAATTTTGCTTTTTCTAACATATTTCAATACCATAAAAAGGGACTTACATTTAAAAATCTGTAATATCCACATGACTTTTCTCATACCCCTTCTACAGCGCATTATTTCTGCAGAGTTTAGTGGCATTTTAATGCAGAATAAAATGTATTTCACCTGTAAGAGATAAAATATTTTTGTATTTGTTACTTCTAACACACATTTGATAACTTTAAATCATAACAGAAGTCATTTTTAAATAATTTATAGTACATTACTCCTAAATATTCTGAATGCAGTGATATTGTTTAGAGAGAGTTAATATCTGGAAAGCCAAAAAGAAACATATAATTTATAATAGAGGTGTATTGTAATCTTATTAACAAATAGATACATTTTAAGAAATATGATTAGTTTAAATTAAGTAAATACAGTACAAATTCAAAAGAATTCTTGCATAAATTACTCCTACTTACCACATAGGTTTATTTCACAATTTACTTTACTTATAAATACAAGTATTTAAGTTCTACTTGGGTAACTTACATTACCTGCATATGTTGGTAACTTAAGTTACACGTTTTGATTGAAGCACAAAAAATTAAATAGACAATACTTAAAAGAAAACTTTAACTATTTGCTTAACACACACTTATAAGATAGAAAATATAGCATTGTTAACATTGCATTGTCCTTTGTTTATGTACATCATGAACTTTAACATGTTTTTGGTAACTTATGTTACATAGAACAGTGCATTTTTGAAGTTAACATAAATCACTTAATTTACGTGAAAACACTCGTTTTAGCGATTTACAATATTGAATTAAAGTGTAATAATCAATATTCTTCCTTTAAAACAGTTATCTAAAGAAAGAAATTGAAACTTACCAACGTTGAAAGATTGACCATTTGCCTTGCCAAAAGTTAAATATTCCATTTCCAACTTCAAAGTGCTGCCAAAACTAAAAATACTACATTCTTGACAAAAAATTAGTATAAATAATAAACTTCTAACATTTTTAAACCGAAAAATATGTAAAACAGACGCATTGATGTAATTTGATTTTTCCAACGCTTTTCCACACTTGCATAGAATTGCCCATCTAGAGAAAATAAGAAGCGGCTCCTTTTTTAGATTTTTTGCTGTTTTAGGTGCAAATAAATAATTTATTAAGCGCAGTTACTTTTAAAGTTATTATCGTTTTTCCTCACAAAAAAGGAGTCATTCAAAGTAAACATATATTTTCCAGTTTTGCGCAAAAATATAATCGCGGCTAAAGGTTTTAGTTTACGTTTTCATACTCAAATGATTTTAATCACAAATCCTTAATTTTATTTTATGCTCAATATTTTTTTTCCTTATAGTCTTATCTCTAAGTGACAAAAACAAAAGATTCACCATATTAAGTGCTTTTACCTTATACATACTTCGCAAATTTATTTCATTATATATTTTACATCTTGCAAAAATATATAAAATTTTGATATAAATATAAGGGAATTTTTAAGACAATATATTTTTTTTAAATATTTGTCATTTTCTTGTAAAAGTATTTACTGATTTTTTATAGGTTTGAGCAAGTAATTTGAACTTTCGCCGAAGATTTATTTGCGAGGTTCATATAAAACTTAAAGGGGAGCTGCATGAATGATTAAATAAAATTTGAAAAATATTTTTTTAATTTTCAACAGATGTACAAAAGTCAAAAGCTACTACATCTTCTGGAAAAGCAAAGCATATCTATTCTTATTTTATGTTTACATAAATAAAGCGTAGTCTCATTCCTTCGTGCTCCTTCTTGCGTCATTACATTATTCTAAAGAATTCATGGAGAAATTACAGTGTTGGTGAATACATGTAAAATTAATCTAATCCATTATTAGTATAACATTTGATGCGAAATTTTGCTTTTAAGTCTGGCACGATTTATCTTTCTTCTCTTATAAACAAACAAGATTCTTAGTTACCACGTAAGCAGCTGAAAAGTGTAAATAGAATTTTGCATTCAACTGGCAACTATTCAATAACGTGAACAGTGATCAATGGATTCGATAAATAGAGCCAATTTCGTAAGTAAGCTGAAGATAGTTTCTAGACTGAGCTTGACGCGTACATAAGACACATGACATTTCACGCTCAGACTCGGTGTTTATTATGAAGATTCTTCAAATATTAGCTGGACTTAAACAGCTAAACTCCACAAACATTATTCATAATACTGCCTAATTTATTATGTTTATTAGTTCTCATCTGTATAATGATGGTTAGTCATAAAATGGTAATACCCTCATTTAACTTGCTAAAACGTAACTTCAAGTAAATTACGATATACGATGAGTTGCAATTTGAAAATGCATTTTGCTCGAGCTTAACGATTTGGATGTAACTACTGGAAATTCTAAAGTCACATTAAAATAATTTAAGTTACTTATCGAAACGTACTATAAAGGTGGGCTACTCTCGTGTAAGAAGTTAGATGCTTCTGTCCTGGTATAAGTTTAGTAAAAATTGATAAGAGCACAGGTGAAAAACAACTTATGTACTTTAATGACATGAACAACTTGAGTCGTTTGTATAATCAATATCATTTTTGTACAATATATTGCACGAAAATGCATCTCTCTATTGTTGAGAATCGTTGTTGAGCGGTTAAAACAAGATCATAAATATTAGTAAGCATATTTCGCCATGTTTAAATCAAAGACAATATATTTGTTGTTATTACGAATCAAAGTTTCAAGCAACCAATTGCTAACATTTAATTTTGTGTATTCCATTACCTATGATTGCTCAAAAATATGCTTGCAATTGAATTTAAGTTAACATAAATGAAAACAAATGGACTAATAAGCACGTGAATGGTCAAGAAATTGAGGCGAACATTTTTGCAATAAGAACCAAAATATACACCTGCGGGGGCAACCAATCTCGTGACTAAGATATTATTCTTATTGACAAAGATTAAAGTGCTACGGACTAAATGAAATTTCCAGAGATTAAGAGGTTTATCTTGTGAACAAACGAAACAAGTCTAATGGCTGGAAAATAATCTTAAGAAGGAAGGAGAAAATCTCTCCCAGAGCCGAAAGTAGGTTGAAACTTTATCAAGCAAGGTACTGTTGTTATAAATTACTGCCCTGATTTTACTATAACGGAAACAAATGACGTTGCTTGCAGAGTTTGCATAAGCTCACCATGAATTCTTGCGAGTCAATGTTCATACGCAGACACCCCCCCCCCCATGCTCAGTTTTTAATTAGTGCCTTAAACTCAGAAGAACGCTGACTGTGCCCTATTGCAGTTCCTGTCAGAATCACTTTTAAGCAAACAGGGTAAGTTTCCGGTGACCATTTACTTTGGAGTGACGGCCTGCTGGAAATGTGTCGGTATGCACTTCATCTGGTGTCAATAATGTGTCAGCATTCACTTTGATAGATGTTTACAAAGCAGAGTAATGAAAAATGCACAGTAGGAGAGGAAGCTATTTCAATTCGAAAGCTTCGTGATGTTTGAGAAAGCTAAATATTTTTCGCATCGTTTAAATGTTTTTTACCATACACAAAATTGTTAGGATGTCTCCGAAAAACTACTGTTAGTTATACTTTTTTAATAAAACCGAAGAACTTCAATTAGTTACAGGAATATTACCTTAAAGTGAATTCAAGGTAATATTATTATAAGACAAATATGAAATAATACTTTATTCCATGTATAAATTTTCGTTGTTAAAGTAAATATTTTGTAATAAGAGCAATAATGCAATGATATAAATTAAGAGCAAAAAAGTATTGAGGGCCATTCCATGAAAACTGAAACCAATTGGTGAAAAATTCATATTGAAGTTATGTTGCTATGTTACACATTATTTTAAAGCTTAAGATGTATATTTTAAGAATCCTGCATTGGTTTTTTGGTAAGAGTTAGAATAATACTTGTTTTCTTAGTTGGAAGTACGATATTCACGAACTTGTAAAAATCAGAAAAAAGAACACATTTTCAAATGCATATTTCTCATCGAAAAATAAAAACAAAAATAACTACTTGTAGCACAATTTTAACTACTAAGACGGTACTATAATAATATGCATTCATTAATTTCTTTTGAATTGATCTAAATGGTGTAATTGAAGTTTGAAAAAAAGAAGTTTGATGTTACGTCTGTAACAAAAAAGAAGCAAAAGTTGTCATTACGTCCTAAAAAATCAAAATTAAAAAAAAACCCTTAATGGTCCTTTTGGCAAATTCTTAGAGTAATTGCCCACCATAGTTAAAAATATTGCAACTGATTTAGTTTTTAAATTAATGCTGTTACAGACGTAACATTTCGGACATAACAAATGGCTCTATGTTACGTCCGTAGCAAAAGTAAATTTCCAATTAAATAGGTAAAAAGCACAGGATGAGCAATACATGTATATAGCATAATATGGTACGAGTACTAAAGTTTCTGGTATTCTGATTTTGAAATTTTTAATTATGTCGGCATGTAATTGAAATTTATTTGCGAAAATGCCGTTCGAATTTCGAAAACGTCGGACGAAAAAGGACACATTTTTTCATTCAAAAAAAATTATCAAAATTGACCAACTGTCACCAAGAAGGTTAAATTTTAGTTTGGTACTAGTATTCTGCTATATCATCCAACATTTTCAAATTTTTAAGTTCTCCTAAGACCAATCACTGATTCCAGGGAGGAATTTACTTTTCCCGATTTTTTTATGTAGCAGCCCCATTATGCATTAATTTTAAGAATACAAATAAATAAATTTGTGTGAAGGCCCTTCTAAACTTTTCTTGTGTCAATCTTTCTTGGAAATAATTGTCTTAAGATGCATTAATTTATTGTTACATATTGACATATCGGCATATGCTCTCAACTCCCCAGACTTACCCAAATTTTCTAAAACTGTTACAGTATAACTTAAAATATTCAAATAATGTGTTAATTAATGCTACTGTATTGTTTTAGCACAAAAATCTTTGTTTATTCCTGCTTTAAAATACTGTTTTCTACTTTCAAATCAGAGAAGTTACGTCTGTAACACCACTTTGTTTCGTCCGTAACAAGTTTATGATTTTCTTTCACAAATTCGGCAGTCAAAATTCACACAATCTTTATGGTTTTAGAAAGCTTGAAGTCTCTAGAACACGTATTAAAGAAAAAGTTCAAAATTTCCGTATAATTCAGAGGAATATTCTAAGTTGTATGACATAGTCGAGATTTTGCTGTTTTGTGAATTACGTCTGTAACAGGCAGTTTTTAATTTCTGTATTTTTTTGTAATTAAGCAATCTGCACGCAAATTTAATGTAGCATAAACATCATCAAGTTACATTACAGGAAAAAAAAAATTTAAGACTTTCATCAGCCCAAACCAGAATCATTTGTGTTTAAAGTCTGCGATTGTCACGTCTGTAACGATGGAATTGCCCTTGACTAATTTGATAAACAGGCTCTGAAAATTGTGAACTTTAAGATACCTTGTCTTGATTTTTTTTTTTTTTTTTACATAACAGCTTTTCGAAAGACTTATCTTTAAAGTGTGCAACTCAGCATTAAAATGTTAAAAGCCCTGACTAAAATCTTCATTCAATAGTTCATAAAATTTAGAGGATTGTTATTTTTTTAATAGTCAAATGACATCCTTCAACTTAAATTAAGTTCCCTATAGTAATTTAGTTTTATAATTTGTGACTGAACTTTTCAAGTAAATTAATTAGTTGCCCAAGAAGAATGATTTTCAATTTATGTTTTAAAATGTCGCGTTTTTTAGCATGAAAAAACCTGACAAACAGTTATATGCTCAAAAACGTCGCATTAAGAAAATATGAAAGGAAACATTGTGTGAATTCAAAATGTTTCACTGGCATAAATTCTCTGGTATTTTCAAATATAGCTCAGTAATGCCAAATAATGTTAAAATGAAACCATTATTTGTAAAATGTAATGAAAAAACTTAAAAATCCGTTACTGAAATAAAATATATATATATAGCTTCCAAGATTTCTGATGCAAAATTATTATTGCATAAATCATACACATTAAGCGTTTATTTTTGCGTCTTATTTAAAGAACGACAAAGATAATTAGGACAACAATCTGGTAATTTGTACATTAAATTACAAAACTATGTGTTTAATTAAAGCACTTCTACTAGATCTATGCACTTAGATGAAAAATCTTAATTATATTCTAGTTTTCGTGATGGAATTTGCTGCTAAACAAGGTTAAAGCTGTCTTCTCCATTCTCCTGCTAAACTCCTTCCTTTCCTTGTCAAATTGCATTCATTTTCTTCTTTAACGGCATTTTTTCCTTAAAGGCTTTATCTACTCTTATGTGCTATTTCTGCAAAGTACATAGCACGCCTTAATTATGGAATATTTTATAAGAAAAACTTTCTTTTGCCCAGCACTGGTAATCCAGAGAACAGCTCATTAAAGTGGAAGAGCAGGAATTTGGAAAAAACAAGGAAAAAAAAACCCACACCATTTCTAGTTTTCTTTAAAACACCACAAGTAGATTTTTCTCCCTTTTTATTGATTGGGTCGGGATGTGAAAAACAATGAAATAGATCTCTTTCTTAATTTGTTTTTGCTTTCCAGTGATTCAGTACATTCATTACTGCCGTTTCTAGTAGTAAGTTAGCCCCAGAGAATCTTAGCAATTAATAAAGTGATGCTTCAATAGCTAAGTGAAATGACGAATTAAATTTAGCAGTTGTTCATTTATATAATCAGCGCTGCGTGCGTGTTTTCTGCAAAATAAAAAGAGTTGAAAAAATGGTGAGGTGGATATAAATAATAAGAAAATTTATATTGCAAAATTTTTAGCTTCATTAAATCGAAAATGACATAGCTTAATGGTGAGGGAAACTAATTTTAAGCCCAATGCTAATTAAAAGTTATGAATAGCTAATTAAAAGTTATGAATATACAGGGTGTCCACTCCAATCGTGGACCAATAGCTAATTTCTAAACCGTTAGAGATAAGCATATAGTTTATTTAGGAAAAAATCTCCAAATTATGAAAGGAATTTTGGGTCTATTCATTGTTTTTCAAAAAATCAAATTTTGAAAGAGTTACGAAATTTAAATTTTTATACAACCCCCCAGTCCTATCAATCATATTTAGTAAAACATTCTTGACACTGTAACGTTTAAAACTAAAAAAAAAAATCACTCTTCTACCACAAAAATTGACCGAGTTATGACGTTTTGAAAAATCAAGATTTAGCATTATTTCATGACGTCATCGAGCGATCGCTTAAGGGACCGTATGCGAAATCCTTCAAAATCTTGATTTTTCAAAACGTCATAACTCGGTCAATTTTTGTGGTAGAAGAGTTTTTTTTAGTTTTAAACGTTACAGTGTCAAGAATGTTTTACTAAATATGATTGATAAGACTGGGGGGCTGTATAAAAATTTAAATTTCGTAACTCTTTCAAAATTTGGTTTTTTTGAAAAACATTGAATATACCAAAAATTCCTTTCATAATTTGGAGATTTTTTCCTAAATAAACTCTATGCTTATCTCTAACGGCTTAGAAATTAGCTATTGGTCCACGATTGGAGTGGACACCCTGTATATAGAAAGTGACAAAATATTGAAAAATTCATATCATTAGTATATGAAAGTCAATTTTAAAAAATAACTTTTGGAGTTGATAAGGATGCATTCAGCAGTCTAAAAAAAGAATATCGAAACTTTTTGACACTATAAGACGGATTACAGATTTAGTAGATATTTATGGGAACAAGTTTTTTGTGACGAATGTATAAAAAATGTACTTCATTTTATTTTTGAAAAGGGAATTGAGCCAACTGTTTCCAGAAACTGATGTTGTTGCACTAAATTTTGACTATACCAGCGACAATTTTTTTGTAGAATGAATATTTTCGGCCATAAAAATAACTAAGAGCAACAAAAGGAATAGAATGACAAATTAAAAACTTTTATTTCTTGTTTTGATATCCATATAAAAAGAAAGTGAGCAAAATGAAACAAGACCCCACTTTCAATTTTTATGAAAGTCACAGATATTTTCACCACAATGAAAGAAAGAATGGATTGAAAATCTTTTTATATATGTTTATACTAGGGACTACGTAAATATCATTCATATTCATACTCTTTTATTACGGTTAACAGCATATGCCTTTTTTCAACATATGTATTATTGTTCTACAAATTATCTCATCTGCCTACCATGGGCTTTCGTTCACGGCACGTGCCTGATATATATATATATATATATATATATATATATATATATATATATATATATATATATATATATATATATATATATATATATATATATATATATATATATATATATATATATATATATATATATATATATATATATATATATATCAAAGGGTTTATTTTTAACTGTACAAGCAGTTTTAATTTAAACTGTGGATTTTGCGTCAGATAATTTAATCTTTTTTTTCAGATTTTTGAAATTATTTCTTAAACTTAAAAATACATAAAAAGACAAGTAAAAACCATTTTTTGTTAAAAAATATATTTGGATGCAATAAGATGGAATAATGAATAATATTCTCTCACAGCATTATATAGATTACAGAAGTTTGTGTTTTCTTGAAAAGGTTAATCACTCTCAGTTTTAAAAACATCATACAAAACGTAAATGAATCCATAAGCAATACATTTTGGTTGTTTTTATTTCAAAGCGTACTGCAATTTGTGGATTCGATACATTTTCAGCAATTATATACCAAAAGTATAATAACTTCATTTACTGGAGAAAAATTTGAAAATGTTGCAAAAGTCAATGCTTAAATAAACTAACCACTTATTTTCACATAATGTGTTTTTCAGATAACCTTCATTTTGAAGTAAAATTTTCAACCAAAAAAAGCGATGATTTTTTTTATTTTAATATAAACTTAAATATGCAAGGAAAGAAAACTGTGAGCCCATCATTTTCTTTTTTACTAGACATCTAGATCAGTTGTTAATTTTCAACCAAAATAAAGTTTTCTTTTTCCTAACACAAACACAAAAGAACCCATTTTATCTTAGAAAGCGCTAAGCAATGGTTGATCTAAAGTAACAAAAGTAGAAAGAAAAGGGAAACACATTTTCATTCTTTCTTTATAAACTGGACCAAAAATCTTTTGTAAGAAAGATTTATTAAAAAGAAAAATCTCTCTCTTTTCCTTTCAATTATATAGCGGAATTCACTCTTTTTTGTATGTGGGAAAGAGGACTCGATTCTTTCTACTTGAGATCATTACGAAGCTTTCTAAATCATATTCATTTGCGTCTTTGCGTAACGCCTAGAGCTTCTTTAAAAAACAGAGAAGTATTTTTAAACATTATTAAAGTAAGTTCATTACGTTGACTTTTGCATTTTTATTTTTTGAAATTGGCTCGCATTTTTGTGTAAAAACATAACTTTTGGGAAAAGGTTTTCTTCATTTTATATTTTTAGTTTTCATATGATTTGACCTCATTTGCACGGGTGAAAAGAAACAGCTGTATCATTTATTTTTTGCTGCACGAAAGTGTTCTTAACCCGCGATCACTCGCGCTACTTTGCGTCACACGAGCACTCGCGCCGGGCCTCGCAGGCCCGGAGCGGTTTTTTCCAGGAAATTGAGTTTATAAAGCAGAAAAATTATGTTTTGAACACTAAATTTTAATCACAAAGTCTGCAACCTCTTCATTTCACCTTTATAACTCAAATTGCTACTTTGAGTCACACGAGCACTCGCGCCGGGCCTCGCAGGCCCGGAGCGGTTTTTTTCAAGAAATTGAGTTTTAAAGCAGAAAAAACTGTGTTTTGAACACTAAATTTTAATCACAAAGTCTGCAACCTCTTCATTTCATCTTTATAACTCAAATTGCGAAACATTTTGCAACCTCTTTCTTCGCGTTCTCAATGCAGAATGAGAAACGCGAGCACTCGCGCCGGGCCTCTGAGGCCCGAACCGATATTTTTTGGGGGAAAGAGTGTCTGTACATTCCTGAAAAACATGTGGTCAGTAAGAAGGTGACCCTGAACGCAGCTACTGTGGACCTCGTCCATTTCCGGTGAAGGAGTGATTTTTGGCAGCGAATTTAAATAATGACCGGGCCTGAGAGGCCCCATGCGAGTGCTCGCGGGTTAATATAACAATTCGTATAGCTTACCGCATGAATATTGTGTTAAAATATTTTTTCTTAAAAATACTGTTTAACATATATATATGAAGGGTCAGGGGGAAAAACCACGGTAGTCACATTTGATTCATTTTGAGAAAAACGAATTTTAAACTTTACGAACTCATAAACTTCCCCAGTATACTTGTTCTAAAATGACAATAATACATGGACTACAGTGTTTTTTCACGAATATTGCATATACTAAACGAAATTACTTATTTTTCTAACAGGTGGTAGCATCAGTTTAAATTCAACAAAAATTGGACTACCGTGGTTTTTCCCCCTGACCCTTCATATATCGCTGCTACACTGGTAAAATATAACGATGCTATTTACTCTTTTCATTCATTATACTAATTTAGGACTATGGGTTTTGGGTAATATCAAAGGATAAGTTTTCTTACATAACGTTTTCAATAATCGATTTTGCTCAGTAAAGTTATTCCAAAAAATATAATCTCATTTAATACTGTTTAATATGCATATGTTTTGCTGTTACGCTAAAAATGTAACAATACTATTTCCTCTTTTTTACTCATTGTACTAATTTAAGACCATGAGTTTCACAAAATACCACAGAAGATTTTTCTTATATAATATTTCCGATAATCGACTTTTCTCAGCAATTTTTTTCCAAATAATATGAGCTCATTTAATACTGTTTAGCATGTTTATGTATTGCTGTTACACTGTAAAAAGATAACGATGCATATCTTACTGTATACTCTTTATATTTCTTATGTTCATTTGATCCTATCATTTTCTCGTTCAACCAAAGAAATATTTTTATTGTATAACGTTTAAAGTAACTAAATTTGCTCTGTAAATCATTAAAACGCAGTACCGTTTTTTTATATATGGATACACACATATTATTCTGGAGAAAAGCTACGTTGAAATGAATGAATGAAACAAACATACTTTTCAGGTATTAAACTGTTTACATTTTAAAATTAATATTAAATGGTTTTACATTTATAACGGATTTATGAATCATAGCAAAACTCCCATTCAACAGCAGTTGTTTTGCAGAAAAACCAAAATTAAAAAGTCGCTTTGCAATGTTTCGCATGTGTCGTCAAAACGTTTTTGCACATGCTTTAATTAAAAAAATTTGGGTTAACGAAATGTGACATCGAGAGATTTTGATGCATTATACATTTATAGAAAAAATTACTTTTAGTTGTGTCACCTCCATAATAAATATTTTTTCTCCATGTTAGTCTATGTAGGTTAGTAGAAAGGTTAGTCTAGATGTTTCATTTCTACAGTTCAAAGAAATTACTGACTCGAAAAAAAAAAAAAGAATGGCGCGAACGGAAGGACTGTCCCCACGTGTATAAATAAAAGGACATTATTAGCTGAAAATTTTAAATTGCCACAATCTATCATATTGCAATAAAATGGTTGTAACAGAGAATTAACCTAAAGCAAGCGTAGAATTTTCTAATAAAAGTTATAGAAATAATTACCTTTTCGAACAACTGTGACTTTCATTTTGGAAAATGTTATTCATCCTTATCTTACTTACAAACAGCAGTTTGATGCTTTCTATGGCAATGTTATTGTACCCAAAAATTCATTCGAAAATATTTCTTCAAACGGAAGATAAAATGCATTGGATTTATAGGTTATAAGGGTCGTACGACTGAGGAAAGGATACATGGTTTTTTCTCACGCAATTTCGCCATCAACGATGAATTTGATAAGGTGTATAAGGAATTCAATTGCAGGGGAGTTTGAGCATTTACCTTTATTTTACAAAGCTTAGATCAAAACATAATAATACTTAAAAATTCTCATCAAAAGAAAAGTACTTAGATACACAACTTATTCATGAAGAACAGAAATATAACCGAGAAATCGAGTTTTTTATTAAAAAAAACCCCTCTGACATTGTGATTTAAAAGTACATTTTTGGTTGCTCTAAAGGTGTTTTAACAAGTTAATATTAAAGCAGTAAATTTTTATTTTCAAATAAAACTTCGAGTTACGACTATAACGCAAGCTTTTAAATTACTACCACGTAGTAGCTTGATGAAATTCTTACGCTTTTCGTAACAAGATATGATTTATAAGATGGAATTCTGTATTTACATATGCTTGTTTTTTAAATAAAAAGGTAAAATGTTAATTGTTGTAACAAACTGAATTGCTTATTTAAAAATTTGAAGATGGTAAAAATGCTTGTTTTAAAAACATAGTAATAAAAGAAAAAAAAAGTAAAAGAAAATCAGGCTGAAATGCGTTTCACTGAAAGTCATTAAACTACGAGTACTTCATGGCTTTCTAGTTTGGGCCAAGCATGATTTTTATTGTAACATAGTAAGTTCTTTCTTTTGTCGCTTCATTATCGTTACTAATACATTTTAAAAAGTTACAATATTTAAAATAGTTCGAAACTTATATTGTTAAACAAAAGAGCGCAACGTATTAGAAAAACAATTTTTATTCAGTGTTTGTTTAGTTATTACACATCGCAAGGCTGCAAATGTTGCTTAGTTCAAAATTTTACTAGAATAAGATTAAGATATTTTCCGGTCACGTTTATATGTTCAATATGATATTTTTAAAAATATATGTTATTGTACACTTTCAGTTTTTGAAATCCACACAAATTCAATCAAATTAATTCAAGATATGTTTATTATTTAGACGAAACTGACAAAGGGTTTTAAAAAATTTACATGATTACCAAAACATGTGTCTAAAACGTATGTTTTATACAAATTTAATCATTAATATTTTTCTTTAAATCAATACTTTTTATTGTATAGCATTAAATAGCTTTATTTTTTGCATAACTTATATAATTTCCAAAAACTGACTTATGAAACTAAATTTGTATGAGGTTGTTTGTATCAACAATACAAAACATACAACTTCAGTTTTATACATTTTATGTTTTTTTAATATAATTAATCTACTACAATTAATTTTAAAAAACTAATCGTAACATTAAATGTGCCGACGTTAAAATTCAGTCGTTCAACAAAGCTGTATTTTCTATTTTATCTCTAATGTGGCGAGCAAGTTTTCTTTGAAATTGAAACTGCCATCTAGATTCGAAAAAGGCTCATTTTCTAGCAAATAAATTCATTAAGACGAAGAATTCTTTTTATTTAGTAAGGAGTTAAATGTTTTCTTTTAAGTCCTTCTCCAAAGCCGACACTTCTATGCCATCGCTGGGGATTTTCATTAGAGTACATTACTCAGAATTAATCATTCAGTATTTGTTTTCCTGAATCCCTCCATCCAACAATAATTTTTCTTTCTGTTTCAGCAAAGAGGGAAAGCTCCCGATTACCAACAATAGTATTCCTCCACGGCGACTCCTACGAGTGGAGTTCAGGCAATCCTTACGATGGAACAGTCCTCGCCGGATTTGGAGAAGTTATTGTCATTACCCTTAACTACAGGCTTGGGATTTTGGGTAAGTGCTGGGGATCCCCAGCGTGATAAATTTTGAATTCAAATTGGCTAACTTAGTAGAATTTCTGCTGTTTTCAGACTTGTGAACGATCGATGTCTGAAGTTAGGGTCTGCAGTTAATATGTGTAATGGGAAGAGACTCGTGTACTACTTCATAATTGAAGAAGTGTTTCATTATGTATAGGATAATTTATTGTGAAGACTTAAAGTGCTTCTTGGAAGTTGTGATTATGGGATAGTGTGGCTATAAAATGCATAGAGAATATTTCGCTTGATAGTAAACTTAGGGTGTTCAGCTTATGAATGTTAGGATAAAGTGTCACGCTGTCATGTGAAAGGGGATTTGTATCAATGGTTTTATTCCTTATTTACGGAAACTAGTATTTAATCCAGATGGAAATATACACTAAAATAAAAGCAGTTTATATGCGTTGGATTTCCAGTAACATGAAATACAAATCAGAAAACATGATGCTCTTTTCAATTGTCTCTAAATATAACGATAGTATCAAATCATTTTGTATCAAATCAAATTGAAAGTGTATCAACTATGCAATCTATATTATGTGAACTTTCACCGGTGATTCACCGAAAAGAGTCGGTCTTTAGTAATTTAAATATTCACTGCGCAAATGTCAAAATTATGGCGTCTGCAATTGGTTTTCAAGACTCAAACTGTGTAGTAGCATGCAGATTTGGTTATGAATTTATTTTTTTCTTTTAATCTTTATGCGTAAACATATTACTTATACTTAGAGATGGCGCGAAGCGGGTTTTGGCCAAAGCGCCGAACACCGAAGCTTCGGTTGCACACATTGAAATTTTAGCACTGAGCGTGTAATAAACGTGCAATATGATACTATACTCCACGTGTGTCATAATTCTTAGTGTTACACAACACTTTTAGCGTAAATCTCAGTTTTAACTTAATTTCACTAATTAAATCTTTATTTTTGCTTTGTACTGGTAGTAATTTTTGTAAACACATGAACTATATGTACACTTTTCAAAACTTCAATGTATTTAAAAGAGGGATTTTTTTTTTTTTTTGAATTCAAGGCTCTAACTCTATTTCAATAAGGATAAATCCCTGAGTAAAGCCGCACATTTTTTTTTCTTTTTGCGCTATATTTAAAATATATATATTTTTACTTTAGCGATAATTGCTTTCGGGCGCAAGAGATTGGAAATTTCTGGTATGTGCAAATGTTTTTTTTTATTTTTATTTTCACCCCCCCCCCCCCAATGGAGAAATATATAAACGCGATAACTAGAAGAACATTATAAGAAGAAAAAATATTTTCCGAACTTACTGATCAACTTAAACTAACATCCACGCTCTTACCTCATCTCTTAAAGTCACTTTTAAATACTTCATTTCAAAATATCGATGAAACTAATTTATATTATATTCTGTCTCACGGTACTTTTTTAATGCCTCTTTTCATAACTTTTTCCTCCTTTTTAAATTTTTTAGGAAAAAAAATAAAGTCCTTTTTGTTCCTATTTACTTATTTACTTTTATCCAAAATGCAAGACATGCATAAAAACATATTCAAAACAGGTAAAACGCATAATACACTTTTATGGGAAAGAACACTTCACAACATCAGTCTTATTTTAACTTTTACCTAAGAAAGTTATTCTTGAATGTAATTTTAAAATAATTGAGAATACTGAAACATTTCAAATTTCTTCTTGTATAAAAAGCTAGAATAAAAAAAAAATGCTTTAGTAATTCTAACCGTAAGGTTGTTCTATTATATTTCTTGTAACATTATTATCTTTTGCTCTTTTGGTCCATTACATATGTTTGAACCGTTTGAAGAGTCAAAAGCCAGCTATTATTTGTATTCTAATAACAACAATTTACATTAATAGGTAAGAGAAAAAAAGTCTGAAATGAAACTTCCTTTTAGAATGCTCATAAAAATCACAGGAGAATCAAATCATAAGCAAAAATGTCCCTCATAAGATAACGAGTTCATATTTCCATTTACAATTTTATTGCCTTTGCCCGGAATCGATTCTATTGTCCTCCATAATCTGAAGATATATTCGGGATGGGTCTGTTTTATAAAGACTATCACGTCAACAAGAGAAAATTACAAATGAGGTAACAAAAACTTTTATCTGTGATAAAAAGGAAGAGAACTCGTAAGACTTTGTGCATTAGTCTTTTTATAGCACCATTAAAGGACGAATTTCCAGCTTCCGGTGGTGGGAGGGAGCTAAGAAACTGTCAGATGTTTTCCCGGCCAAAAAAATGCTGGCAAATAATCATCCGGATGCTACTCCTTTCCCTGTAAACCTTTCATGTGTAGGGAAATCAAGAATTTCTGTTTATGACTGTAATAATAATATACGAGGCAAATGTTTGAAATGATGTGTATGGAAAACATTTCTCAGTATGATTTCCTGAAAAGAAATGTCGGTCAGAGTATTTACATCCACCGGTTTTTTTACGAAGTATTGGAATATGTAACTTGTTAAATTCATGAATAAATGAACCATTTGCACAAATGTTTTTTTTTTTTTTTTTTTTTTTTTTTTTTTTTTTGTGGTAAGTGATAGGAAATTTTAAGTGAATGCTGTTTATAAACTATTGAATTGACTCTCTTTTTGGAGTCTTGTTTTTTATTGTTACATGGCAATTTTGATGTAAGATAATTGTCAGACAAATATTGGTAGCATTAAAATCCTTTTTCTGCTAAAAATATTTGAAATTTGAAGAAAACTTTGGATAAAGCCTTGACTCAATATTTTGCAATTAACGCTAATGATGCAAGCTTTAAATTTTATTCTCAATCAGTGCCACTTCGAAACTTTCGCAAAGTATTATAAGAGCACTAAAATGTGTTATTTTTTTAAAAAAAGAATAAAGAGTGAAATGCAGATAAAATGCAGATATATGATGTCTTTGAAAAATTTCCATAAAAAATGCAGACATTTGAAGCAATACAGACATGAAATGAAGAAAAAATGCAGACATTTTGATGTCTTCGTAATATTTGCAAAGCTTTTACAGAATCTGTAAAAAAAAATTCTTTTTTTGCAAAATTTTTGAAGATATTTTTTAGCTGGGAGTAGTTGAAATGCTGCATTTTGCCTTCCAAAAACCTGTTTACAACCTGAACTGTGCCTGCATTAAACCTGTATGTTTTTTTTCTTTTCGTAAACCTGAATTGACCTTCCAAAAACCTGTTAACAACCTGAACTTAGCCTGCATTAAGCCTGTAAGGTTTTTTTTCCTTTCGTAAACCTGAATTGACCTTCCAAAAACCTGCTTATAACCTGAAGTGTGCCTGCATTAAACCTGTGTTTTTGTTTTTTCTTCGTAAAACCTGAAGTGACCTTCCAAAAACCTGTATAGTCAGCATAAAACCTGCAGGTTTTCTGCTGACATTTTTTCCTGGGACTTAACATTAAAAAACACCATACCATACTTTCTATCGCAAAAACATAGGAGCATTAAAGGAATGCTGTTAAGTTGATAATTTTGAAAAGGGTTTATATAACTTCAATATTTTTTTTTGTCAGAAACGCAGTCGTTCCAAAAAGATTTAGTTGACACAACTGCACACGCTTGCAATTTGAACTATACCCCAGTACAATCCAAAAGCTAAAAATAGCGAACTGCTCCTGGCTATGCAACTATTGGACCGCATGTCTGTCAAGAAAAAAAACTGTTGTGACAAGATTTTATATCTACGTTTGCTTTTTTTTCTTTCCAACGGTATTTATGTTCTTTTTCCATATAATTCCAAAAACGTGACTTTCCACATCTTTGGTAAGAATTAGCTCCCCAATTGTATGTGCCTTGTCATTCACAAAAATGCTAGTTTTACAAAAATCAAGCCACAGTAGAATCATTACGAAATATAAAATGTATTATATCTTTATTTAAAAAAATTATATGTAAATAGCTTACTTATAAAAAATTACTTATAAAACAATTATAAGTAAATAGCTCCGCAATTGTATGTGCCTTGTCATTCACAGAAATACTAGTTTTACAAAACTCAAGAAACAGTAGAAACATTGCAAAATATAAAATGTATTATATTTTTATTTAAAAAAAAAATATATATGTAAATTTTTAGGTCATTTGAATACTAAAATACTAAGTTATAACTACAATAAAGTGGTAGGAACGAATAAAGTGTAATCGTCTGGTTTCCTCTTTAGCGATACATCGGAATGCTTGGTAGTTAATTTAGAAGTCTTGCCTAACCGAACCACCTCGGTAGAAAATGCTATCTCATTCTCGTAGAAATAGCCTTACGTCATTCTCAGTCAAGTGGAGATCAAATAAAGCAGAATGTAACATAGTAGCCTTTGCTTGAAGGAAATAATTTTTATCCTAAGTAATTTTAGAACTAAGTACAGTTTCGCAAACATGATACTCGCACCGTATTTATGATAAAATATGCGAAGTAGGTTTGGTTAGATGTGTACTAATAAACTATAAATTATTTTTTATCAGAGTTTTTTTTTAATATAATACTGGAAACGTTAAATTAACTTTTTTTCGCTGCCTAAGCATCATAATTCTCACTAGAAAACCACATGAATAGTGTTATAATGAATAAAAATATGAAAAAATATTTTTAAATTTAACCACTATTTCTATCAGCTTGATTACAATTAAAAAGTATGAAACAAAATAACTATATGATTTCTTGACAACAGTCAAAAATTTCAGTCGATCTAATTATATTTTTATATGTTGACGTTGTCATCAAGAAATCATATATTTATTTTGTTTCATACTTTTTAGAGCGAATGAAGCTCATAGAAATCGCTGTTAAATTTAAAAAGCTTTTTCACATTTATTTCAAAGTTTTTTGGTTTTTAAATTTTTTCCCACTGAAAACATGTGTACTTTATTAAAATCTTTAAAAAATCATCAATTTTAATGAAAGATCTGAACATGCATGATGCATCTGTATTTAAAAAAGAAATCTACCTCTTATAGCTACCACTCATATATATAGATATTTTTCTGTGAGACGGAGGTGGTCGTTATACGAGTGTATTCGTTTATTTAATGTTTGTCAGGTTCATCCTTTCCCACTACCAATCAATTTTACACCAAATTGGAAGTTACTTTAATTACGCTCAATATGATTGAATCCCGAGCTTACCGCGTCAAAGCAAGCGTTTTAACCACTATGCCGATTAAGGCACATCTTGGTTACGTTCATAAGACTCAAAGAGCTCTGCACCGATGAAAGCGGAGGTGTCGTACATTTTACCTAGCTGAATTTAATCCGGCAACCGGAAGCAAAGTGTGAAAATTATGACAGAAGAAGTAAGTAGAGAAATCGTCTTTAATAAAAGAATTGAATTATGTAGCAACCGAAAAAACAACTTCAGACATATTTTCGACACAGAAAGTATTTTCCCTCGCTTTCTCGTTATTAAGATCATCATGTGCAGTCAAACTCGCTTATAACGAGCTCTGATTAAACGAGAACTCGTATTTCACGAAGAAGTCATAATTACTTGGTTTCCGTTAAATTAAATCTACGAAACTAAAACTTGCTTTTAGCAAGCAGAACTCTCTAAAAGCGAAAAATTCTTTGCTATTCATAAAATATATATCGACATCTAGCCCAATTTATTCTTTCTTGTAAAAATTATTTTATCATACCGAAGTAAACGAAAGTTAGTAATGAGTCATAAATCCTGAAAATGGCTGCTTTCTATATTTTTTGGAGCAGAAAAGCGTTTAACAAATGTTTGTTGACGTTATTATTTTTACTTTCGAGAAAGTTAACGCTCAAATTCAAGTTGTCCAGGTAAAAAAAAAGTAATGAAAGAAACAAAAATACTGGCAAATGAAAATAATTTTAAACGCAACCACTCTTAGTATAGCCAATGGTTGTTGGCGGTCAGAAAAGTTGTTAACTACTTTCGAGGCCATGAGTACAAATAACGATGATTTTCGGGTCCTGAGTATTCCTCAAAAACAGCAACTTAGCAGGACAAATAGACAGTGTAGAAAACAATTAGCCAATTCAAAGTAAATTTATCAACTTGTTTAGTTCTGCGCGGAAGTAAAAAAAACAAAGTATGTTTGAATTTTCTACATTTTTTTTTTCATTACCCCATTTTTGCGAGTACTCGGTTATAACGAGCTAATACGTAGTCTTTCTGCGCTTGTTATAAGCGGATTCCATTGTATATCTCTTATTTTTATCCGATCCTGAACATGAATGAAACGTAGTCTTTTTCCTGCCAAAGCGAAGAAATATTTGAGCACAAAACAAATGCCTTCTATGATGACATTTTCACAGTGAATTACTTCTATACTGCATCACTAGTTACACTCTGACTTTTGACAAACAATGTCATGATAATGCATCTTTAAAGCTATTTTAAATAATAACGTCTACTTTAAATACAAGATTCATCATCAGCGAGTAGTTTTGAAATAAGCATTTCACATCAATGATGCTCGCCGGAAATTCCTCTTAATTAAATATTGCACATTGTGTGTTTATTTATCAGGCGTACATACAAAGAGAACATAAATTGTTAATACTGTTTACAATGTTTAAGTGTCAACATCATTAGAAAACGTCTGTAATCTGTAGTAACTATTGTTTGAAAAATAAAAGAATAATTATATACATAACATGGAGCAATGAATGGGATCATTGATTTTTAGCCTCGAATACGGTGTTTTCTCTTACATTAAGTAATAGTATTCGTGAAAAATGCGTAATAAATTATTTAACTCGACTAAATATTATGCATAAAATAAAACAATGTGTATCACATTACAAATAAAAGCATTAAAAAAGAGTAAAATAATCAGCAAAAGCTGTTTCGAGGCAATCAAAAACAAGTCTCTTCATCAGTGCATAAATAGGAATGATTAACGAAATCTGAATCAAAACTCAAGTGAACTAGAAATTGAAGAATATAAAGGTTAACTAAACTGTAAGTGGCAGAAACCAGAAATGTTATGAAAAAGCAACACAAGGGCTATTGTATTCAGGAGAATTGTCACAGACAAAAAAGTATTTTAAAGGAAATATTTTCGAACACTAAGGAAAGGACACGTGCTCGAAAAATCATTACCCAATTTTAAAAATATATTCCAGGTGTAGTAAGATTCCCAAAAATCTAAATCTACTTATTACTTTATCAGTAGATAAGTTATGATTAAAGGCTACTTTCATGTTCGAACATGAAAATTGCGTCATAAACCAGAATTTCAAACGCTCCTATATCGCCCAAAATTGTCGACCCTGTAATCACAATTTCAAATTCTCTTCTACCAAAATTAGTACCTCAGAGCCAGAGTAGTGTAAGTCCAAAAATGGCATTTCTCGGGTTATTGTTTGCTTTTATTATTTACTTGCGTAGGTGATGCTGTAATTTTCGCTGGGATGAAATATATTCGAGGATTTCTTTTTAGTTACATGACTTACGCGATTAAAAAAAAAATCCGTTTCACAGCAACAGGTGCTTTTAGATAAGATTACAGCTGCTGTGATTGAAAAAGTACAGCAAAAGAAGCGCTAAAAAACTCTAAAAGAAGAGCATATTTTACTGGAGACCACATCTCAATGAGGGTAATCTAAATGTAATCGAGCTACCGATTATGTGTTTGCTAACTGAGGATATTTCTTTTTACCCTTTCCTACTCTTTATAGCGAAATTTTTTCGATTTTTATCGGTAAAATAACTCAGTTTTAAACACCTCATATGGAACATATCAGGCTTACTTGGGGTAAAGGGTACGTTTGAAATAATAAATGAAGTATAATTTCTGCAAGATGATTGATTTTTATGAAAACGGGACAGCAGTAAGAATTTTCAAAACATGTATAAAAAGAATTATTTACTGATCCGATGCGAAAATATGTATGAATGATATATATGAATGAATATGTATCATATACGTAAAATTCCAAATACTTTTAAAAATACTTAATGATGGTGTAAAACTACAATTAATTTCATATGTCATTGCTACTTATTGAAAATACTTTATATGATTTAATTATATAAGCAACATTTATTAATGCATCACACATTAGCTGCATTTATAATTCCTTTAAGTATTCCATGAGATACAATATTTATTCTAATATTCCTAATCTCTAGAAAAAGATATTACGAAGTATTAACATCGTTTTTTTTTTAAAAACAAAGCGTTTCGCAATACATTATCATACTTGAATATTCTTAGCTTTCAGAAAGATTTATAAATCTTTAAGAAAAAGTAATATATATTATGCATAAGTGCTCTTAAATAATGCTGCGTTTTTCAAGACGCTTAACGTTAAAAGGATGAATATGAAGTATCGATGAACTGATTAAAGTAACTTGCATCATAAATATTTATTTTCGGGATGATGAATGAGCTGTTCTTCATAAAAGTTCATTAATTATAGAAGCATACTTTGTCCGAGTTTATCTGAAACTTAACAACGCAGGAAGAAAACAACAACTTAGTTTGTTAAAAGAAATGGTTTCGTATTTTCTCCTTGCTTTTACGTGATGAAGTGTGGTTCTCCGTTAGAATATTTAGGCTCTAACAATATGAAGCAAAGAATTAGATTCCAGAATATAAGTGAAATATTATCATGAAGAAAATTATTTTTTTCTGTAAGGTCAGTGTTGATATTTAATTTATTCCCATTGAAAACCAATTATTTACAACTAAATTATAACATACGCTAAAGTTTAATAGCAAGAAAAATCATAAGCGAAATAAACTTAGATGAATGATTCAAAGCACGATCGTAAACTGTATTTTTCATCAAATCTCTACTAATAATAAAGCTGAAGGTGGGTCTGTCTTTCTGTCTGTTACGCGCGTAGCGCCAAAACCGTTCGGTCGATTTTCACGCCACTTGGCACAAAATTAGTTTGTAGCATGTAGTTTTGCACCTCGAAGCGATTTTTCGAACATTCCATTTCGTTCTTTTTCTATTCGAATTCTTAGCGGAAATTCGATAAAATAGGGAAGAAATATTTCATACACATTTTCAAGTCTTATGTCATTCGAAAGCTTGAAATTTTCTGCACAAAATGAAGTTTTTTCGAAGTTTCTACGATCATCAGGAGAGCTGTAATAATTGTTTTTAGAATCCCGAAATTCAAGGCTTACCTTCAGTAAAGCAAGCCAAACGATTCTAAAATGGTTCAGCTCGATAATAAAATTTGTTTGAAAAGAAAGATGAAAAGAATTATTTTATCAACGGAAATCAACTTTTCATGTTGTTACCATGGTTACGTGTTCATACTTATTTTTGTTTCGTTCTTCTTCCAGCGTCGCCAGACGTAGTATTCTTGATACTACGGTAATTTTTTTTCGGCCCAAATAAGGAGCGTAGTATTTTTCCGGCAACCCTGTTTCCAATATACTAATGACTTAATTAAAAGATTTGGCGGATTTTTTTTTTTTTTTTTCATTTTCATAGATTTCGCATTTTGGCAACATTGATTTTGGCGACGTTTGGAAACAGTATTACTTTGTAATATTTTTTTAAGAGGAGGCGTAGTATTTATTTGTTTTAATTCTCTGGCAACCCTGTCTTTTCCGGGTGAAAATGCTTTGGGACATTACTTGGCGCGTTTTTGCGTGTCTCGCGGAAGTGAAAGCTCCGAGAGAAACTACGCAAAATAGCCAGGGTTACCACGCTTGGCGCGCCTATCGCCCATTTAGCGAGAAAAGGGTACCTAAAGCACAGATTAACCAAATATCGTATGAATTGCGTTATTGCATCGTTCGTTTTGTTTTTAAAGCTAGGAAATAAAACTTTCTTCTTCTTTTAAACTTTGGTAAGATTTCTGTTGGTTTCTGTGAGCAACAAAATTGTTCTTATTTTCTCTTTTGGCTTATTTTTGTACATCTTCCCTTGGGGTTGCATTCGAATGTTCCAAAGGGGTGTTTTACCCCTTTTATGGAGTAAATCAGTGTTCATTTCAATGCAGACAAAAGTGATATGAATTGGCCCGACCACTTGGCAATATATCGCCAAGCTTTTTGGTCGTCAAGCATTTGCCGCCAATTTGGCGACATATCACCAAGTTGGCGAAAAAAATTGCTTTCTTTTTATATTTGGACTCAATTTGGCGCTATTGGCGATATTTTGCGAAAAATCCACTGAATGATGTTAAAATCGGCGATATTTAGGAGATTAATCATTGTGAAACATTTTTTTTTTTTTGCATTGTTTCGCGACAAACTAGAGATATAAATGTTTGAACTGTAATCTTGCTCACTCCAAGCACTATTTTAGCACTTAAGGCATCTACTAAGAAATTTACACATAAAAATTAAGTAGCGTGGGGTCCATACCAGATTTTTATATCATACTTTGAAGGAATTATAGTTGAATTACAACTAAAATAGAGCATTTCTTCTGCTATATCAATTATTTTACAAATGAAATTTTTATTTTATACCACCGGCAAAGCCGTGCGGGTACCGCTAGTTATTAATAAAACTAAAACACTATATATATATATATTTAATGTAGGTTAAAATTATAATACAAAATTGATTTTGAAACGAAAAAAATCTGTCTTTTTAACGAATTCAGTTAGAACTTTCCATACCAAGAACAATCTTTACGCTCCAAAGCCTATGTAGATGAAGCGTCAATCACATATTTTTGGGATGATTTACAAAATATTTGTCCAGTTTTCAACCGTTAAGGAAAGAAAAAGCTGTTTTTGACTAGGAAATCCAATCATGCATAATTCATAATATAATAGATTGATTTCATTTGGAGAAAAATATTATAAGTAAATGTTGAAGAACATTTTGTACATAAAAAGCTTTTTCTGTTTGAATAAACACAAAATAGCTTTTATTATTATTATTATTATTATTATTATTATTATTATTATTATTTTGTTTACCGGAAAAGTATTTAACTTTTTCATGCGTATCTTCAAAAATTAAAATTAATATAAAAATATCCGAACAATTAGAGCACATGAGTAAAAAGATGGAAAGCACCATCAAAGAATGGACTTTAACAATTTTAACAATATTTATTAAGTAATTTTTGTCCTAATTTATTTATTTATTCATACATTGATTTTGAAGTGTTTTTGCATGTGTGTGAAAAATCTGCACTTGTCTTAAACCAGGAAAATTATCTCTTTAGAAAAAGAAAAAAAAAAAGGATCCCTTGTCGTAAAAATAGCTACCAGTGACAGGAGTCATACTTCATATCAAATCTCCTTTTTAAGTCTCAACCGCTGTTTCTTACTTTAAAGCAATGGACGAGCAGACCACTTTTTAAACATCCGTCTAAACTTTCCACAAAATGAGCTAGAATGTTTGTTAGAAACATTATAATGATTTTCCTGCCTATTATTTCAAAAAAAAGTAAGAAAAAAAGCTGAGCTGTGGAAAAGAAGGAGGTAAGACGTTTTGGGAGGAAATTTTCTCTTCGAAAGAAACATTTTCATTTATAACTAGAAACATCTTCAAACCATTCTAGGCCTTCAGGCAAAAGTCTATAGCTCAATTCTTTCCGTAAAAGGGGGGAAATGGATTGGATTTTTTTTTTTTTTTTTTTTGAACGCATTTTCCATTTTTCGTAATAGAACGTCAAATATAAAAATAAAGCCTAAGATCAGACTAAAAGGTTTTGTTCGGATCCCAGGTACCTGTCAGTGCGATGACAGATTTCAAAAGTACGTGTCTATTGAAGATAAAAATAACAGGCTTTTAAATCTTGATATTGTTAAATGTATCTCGTCATAAAATATTTGTATGTTTTCAAGAAGTTTTCGGGTGGTAACTATTATTATATCACTTTTGATGTCTTGTGGTATTAGGTTTGAGAAGTAGAGCATTTCAAAAAAGTACAACCATTCAAGTACAATTCAATACATTAAAAGCATAAATATTTTTTACCCATTTTTAAACATATTACGCGTATTTAATAGTAGCTGATGAAAGTTTTTTTTTTTCAAGGAAAATAAATGCTTCTTGTACTTTGATTTGAGTTGTGTAGAATCAGACATTAAAAGCAAAGATAGTGTGAAATTGGAATCATCATCAATCATTAAATTTGTTTATTGATATGCAATCGTAAAATGCTTTCTAAGTTTTAATGAAGATTAAAGCTATCCTTATAATCCATAAAAACTGCTATCAGAGAGCCAGTTTTTCAGTTCACTATATGATATTTAATAATACGTCACAACTTTCTTATATAAAAAAAAGAAAAATGCTAAAAAGTATATTTGACCTCAATAAAAGTTTTCATGAGTTTTGTATCGAGTCCTTTTCTCAACAGGTGTAACGAAAAAAAAAAGTTTTAACGCCACAGTCAAATAAATATTCGTATATTTCAACTATT
Source organism: Uloborus plumipes (assembly GCA_038373865.1). Lineage (NCBI taxonomy): Eukaryota > Metazoa > Arthropoda > Arachnida > Araneae > Uloboridae > Uloborus > Uloborus plumipes. The sequence goes on from JAXGGA010000159.1 coordinate 65,022, forward strand.
TCGAAGCTATCTAAGATACAATTGAAATAAAATATCATTTTGTAAGGAGCTAAACATGTGTAAAATCTTAACACGAATGAAAAGCGAAATGATTAGGAAAAAAAAACATCGCAAGTGTAAGGTTATTCAACTTAATTTATTTCAACTGAGGTATTTAACAAAAATCAATTTCATGTTGAATAAAAAAGAAAACAAGAAGAAAAATAAATTACAGATTCCTCAATAAATTTTCCCTATCTATTTAAAACTGCCTGAATGAGTAGATGGGAGTAAAGACTATAACAACAGCCTGAGGGTAAAATTCGGAAGAAAAAAAATATTAACTCAGATGAAACATTGCATGAAAGAACGGATTCTAAATGATGGAATTAGGAAAATAAAATATGTAAACATAATTATGTTCTTGGCGTCAAGTGATCTTTAAGTAAATATCCACCGTTAGGAAGGATTTTTTTTTAATTAGTAGATCACAACTTTTCTCTTGAAATATCGCTTAAACGGTTTTATTTCATAAAGCGTGTAGAGAAAACATTGATCATAATACTTTTAGAAAACGATAAATAGTATTAATAGTAGTAAGGATTTTTTTTTTTTTTTTTTTTTTTTTTAGAAATAAATTTACGTTTACAAAGTAAAAGACACTTTTTAGAGCAATAGTACTTTCGAGAATAATTTTAAGGGGTAAAAAAATATTTGATATCGAAATGAATTATATAGGAGTTTCAGAACTTCAAATTGTGTTTAACATTTCGTGATTTTCAATGCAAAACGTCAAGCTGTTCATTTTCAAAGTAGCACCTAAAACTACTTTACTTAAAATAAAAGCTTTTTTTTTTTGCACTATGTACATTTGCTGCTATACAAAACGAGTTTATCAAGTGCCACATCAAGAATGGATTTTTGTGGCATAACATGAATGCCTCATAAAGTGCTCAAGTGATCAAATTCAAGCTCAAGTGAAGAAAAACATGGCCTCCTGCCTATTTAAGTAAAATCATCTACTTCAGGGGAATGCTGCCAAACAAAAACTTCAACATTTAAATGCTTAACTAAAACGAGAAAATATATGTAAATTAAAATCTTAAAATTAAATTTTCAACAAGGGGGATCCGGATAAATTTTGCACTCTTGGTGCAACATCGTTAAAATAAATATTTTGAGCAAAAGAAAAGAAAACAAACTGCCTTTGACATTTGCACGAAACGGAAATTCAGGAACATTTCAGTTGAAAAATTTTTTAAACTATAAATCATTATACAATGAAATTGGACGAAAAAAAATGAATTTAGCTGCAGTAGCATTGCTGGAGCAAACTGCATATTCATTTTTCAACATAATATCTTCTTGCATTTTCCCATCTGGAAAGTCCTTGGACAAAACTTCCGCAAATAACTAGTTTTTATCCGATTTCTTTATCTGAACTCGAACAAGTTTCGCGGACAACGTTTCTTTATCAAACTGAGCCTTTTGACACGCAAACCCAGGGAAGAAAACCACTCCATCCTTATGGATTAAAGGAATTCGGGACATTAATTTTTCAGAAAGTGTCGCTTGCGGAGATTTTCCTGGTATTTCCACCTGAATTACGAAGAACCTTTTTTTTTTAATGTTCTTTTTTCCGGTAAGATATACTCTTGATGCAAACAAAATCCTGCGGTCTTTCTTCGATTAAAGAATATCCAGATAGAATTCTGCAGAAAATAAATAGTTCCGCACTTGAAACAGGATTTCTTTATAGTACGAATGTTTAAACATTTCGAATGGTGTTTTTTTTATTTTGACTCTGATGGATCGTGTTCAAGCTCTTTTGCCCCTTTTTAGAACTTTGAATCAGTTTCGGATTTAAAATATCTATTCTATAGATGGTTTCTTATAATTTCCGGTTACTAGCTTTGATCGATGGATGTCTTTTTTTATGTATAGAATCACAATAAATTCTTCAACCTATCAGCGACTGCTATTTTGTACGATAACAGTAAATACACATCGTATAAATTGGGATCTTTTTAAAACATAATTTAAAATTTCCGAAAGATTGTAGCTGAATACAACCGACCCTGAAATACCTGAATTGTTACCGAAATAGATACCTGAATAGTTACCGAAACAACTATCATATCTTTTAAGTGAATCTTAAAATTGATTTCCGTATTTTATATTTCCAGAAAAAGTAATAATTAAATGCGAATTGGAAGAAATGTGTGTTACCTTACTCCGTGTTAAAGTGGTGGGAGCATTCTGCATCCAAAGCGGTTTCCAATGTAATGGAGTAACTGAACTGATAGAATTGGTGTAACGTTATGAGCGATGCATAACGTTACACTAGTTTAATCAGTTAAGCTACTTTATTGCATTAGAGGCAGCTATGCTGCCACCGTTTTTACTGAGTAAGGTCACAGAAAATTTTTACAGTGCACTTACTCATTTAGGGTATGTTTGAACCAATTCAGACAAATTTGCTCCAATTGTAGTTTTTTTCGAAGGTAAATAAACAAACACTTTTGAAGCCCCATTGATGTTTTTTTTTCTGGCAAGGTCATAAAATGAAGTTTCTGCTCTTTATGATTTTAAAATATAATAGACTACATAAAATTGAAGAGGCTCAAGTTTGCTCAAACTGGTCAGAGTTATCCAGACAGTCTCAAAGATATCTTGAATAACTGTACAGATTTATCATAAAGCGATCCAGTGAAGTAATCTAGTGAAATAATTAAAAAAATGTATATGGGTCATTCCACGTCAAGTGATCCAAAATCTGAGAAAAATTTTACCTTACATTTTTGTATTTCTTTCACATTTGGCTCATCAATTGTACCCCTTGAGGTAATCAAAAGTCTCAATTTTTGGATTTTTATCTCTATTATTTTTTCATTTATGAGACTTTGAACTTTGGAAAAACCCTCGTTTTTCCATGGATAAGGGTACATAAAAGGGACCATAACTCGGCACCAAATATAGATAGAACGATTTGGTAAATGGCATTTTAAAGTACGTTAGTTGCCGCTTAATCTGATATGCAACATGACTAATTTGATAAAAATTTTCTTTTTCAAAAAATGAAATTTAAATTTCAAATTTAAATTTCTCAAAAAACATATAATGAATTTTTTTGAAAAAATTCTCAAAAATTCTTGTGTATTTTATCTATGTTTGTTCAAATTTTTAGATTGGGATCTCAATGGGATCATATTTTTTTGAATTTTTGAATAAAACTGTACAGGAAAAAAATGATATTTTTTAGATTCTATTTATTTAAATACTAAGTTCTCTTGCTCATGATGGTCTAAAAAGTAGTAAACAAACATGAATATGTTTAAAGTGAGCTGGCATGAGCTTATAGATTTGTCAGGTTCACCTCCCTACCCCTTTCTCCCCCGCACAACCACTCTTTTTTAATTCAAAACTGTTCAAAATGTTTAAAAAAAACAAAAACTCTTTGATACAAAATGAATAGTAAACTTATTTAAAGTGGGGAAATGGGTTTCCTTATAACTAGACGAAGTATCCCCCTCCCCACCCAAATATACCATTCACACTATACTAATATGACGTCTAACCTGGGGATTGAGTTGAGGATTATTTTCACCCTAGGTATATATATTGTTTTTCAGACGAAGTGTTTCTTTTCGATCCGAACTTCAAAGTGTACTTCCATTCAATATCTGAAATTTAACTTTATGATTCATTTCATCTTCTACTCCAGCACCAATCTTCAATTTTGAAGGGAGGAAATAAATGGGTCGCCCCAATATCATAGCAAACAGCAAAATAGCACTGTTTCGCCTTGTTCTCATCGTTTTTTCTATTCTTTTCGCACAAAACTGAAAATAAATCAAAATATCAGATCATATGTCTGTGTCCCCATAACTATCTTTCCACATTATCTAGTGTGCAGCTGTTATTTAATTTTTTTAATCGTTTGTGTTCTTTTTCATTTTGTTGTAAAGGAAAGTAATGCAGCAAGATATATCTATATATATATTAAACAAACACTGCTTTTTTGAGCACAACCTCACATGTTGTTTAACTTCTTTACAGATTGCTCCCCCCCCTTACCCTACCTTTCCACTCCAAACTTTTATTTTTTTTATCATCCCGCCTAGCCCCATTTCAAAGCCTTAGTCTCTACTGATGTCTGGTAGTGTTTCAGTTTGTTCTGTTTGTTACTCTTTCCTATTAGCTCATGAGCTTTGTCCAATAAGAGAAATTAAAGGCAGTGATGGGGACTGACATATAACGTGACACTTTCATTTCTTTTCAGTTTTGTGTAAAAATAATGGGAAAACATTATTAGAACAAGGGGAAACAGTGCTATTTTGCTGTTTGCTATGATCTTGGGGCGACCCATTTATTCCCTCCCTTAAAAATTGAAGATTGGTGCTAGAGGAGGGGATGAAATGAAACATAAGTTTAAATTCAGATTTTGAATGGAAGTACACATGTGAAGTTCGGATTGAAAACGAAACACTTCGTCTGAAAAACAATATATACCTAGGGGGAAAATAATCCTCAAATCAATCCCCAGGTGAGATGTCATATTAGTATAGCGTTAATGGTATATTTGGGTGGGGGAAGGGTTGTACTTTGCCTTGTTATAAGGAAGCCCAATTACCAACTTTAAACAAGTTTACTGTTCATTTTGTATCAAAGGAGCTTTTTCTTAGCATTTTAAACAGTTTGGGGGGAAAATGGTTGGGTCAGGAAGGAAGGGAGGTGGAGCTGACCAATCTACAAGTTAATTCTAGCTCACTTACCTAGAGTAAAAATAATAGTCAATTCAATCCCCAGGATAGACGTCATAATAAAACAGCGTTAATGGTATATTTGGTCGGAGGAGGGGGATACTTCGTCTAGTTATAAGGAAACTCATTTACCAACTTTAAATAAGTTTACTATTCATTTTGTATTAAAGATTTTTTTTTTTTTTTAACATTTTGAACAGTTTTGAATTAAAAAAGAGTGGTTGTGGGGGGGAGGGGGGTGAACCTGACAAATCTAAAAGCTCATGCTAGCTCACTTTAAACATATTCATGTTTGTTCACTACTTTTTAGACCATCACAAGCAAGAGAACTTAGTATTTAAATAAATAGAATCTAAAAAAAAATCATTTTTTTCCTATACAGTTTTATTCAAAAATTAAAAAAAATATGATCCCATTGAGATCCCAATCTGAAAATTTGTACAAACATAGATGAAATACACAAGAATTTTTGAGAATTTTTTCAAAAAAATTCATTATATGTTTTTTGAGAAATTTAAATTTGAAATTTAAATTTCATTTTTTGAAAAAGAAAATTTTTATCAAATTAGTCATGTTGCATATCAGATTAAGCAGCAACTAACGTACTTTAAAATGCCATTTACCAAATCGTTCTATCTATATTTGGTGCCGAGTTATGGTCCCTTTTATGTACCCTTATCCATGGAAAAACGAGGGTTTTTCCAAAGTTCAAAGTCTCATAAATGAAAAAATAATAGAGATAAAAATCCAAAAATTGAGACTTTTGATTACCTCAAGGGGTACAATTGATGAGCCAAATGTGAAAGAAATACAAAAATGTAAGGTAAAAAACGTTGGATCACTTGACATGGAATGACCCATATGTCCCTATAATTTTCTGTAAAACATATTTCATTTGATGCACATTCTACAACAAGATTAACTTTCTATTAATGAGATTTTTTTTATTTACAAGAAAAAAACATTTGCTCTATGTGTAAGGTGGGCGAGCCTTGGATTAATATTTTATGTTTATCTTTATTGTGCGTCCGTTTTTCTTCTTTTTTTTTCAGGAAAAATAAACACGTATGAAAGAAAATATCACAAAACTCGTTTTTAGCATTACAAATTGCCAAATGACTTCATGTCACCTATGCTTTCCGGGGAAAGAACATTGAGTAAATAAAATGAAATTTAACGATAACATTAAAGAACTGGTTTTCAAAGACCCAATAAAACAAAAAGTAAAATAGATAAACAATGTACAAACAGAATAAGATTGGCACTATATAGCTGAAATCTTCCATGATTCTGTTTTCTCTCAAATCACATACAACTATTTCTATCGGTAGAGAGGCTTAACTAAAGTGAGCTAATGGTCAAATATTTTCTTTGAAAACGGTCTTAATCGATTTTAAGCTGGAAAGATAGTGTTTGTCTCTCAGCACAGATGTTTTCGTGCACCACATTTCTGAGTAAGAATCGATATTGTTGAAGACTTGCGTGCGTGAAGTTTTTAATTATATGATTTAAAGAAGCAAACAATTTTCGCATAGCGCATTAACGTGTAGTAGTTCTCATCTTGAATTTAAGTGCATTTTGGAAGCAAATACAATTTTTATTTTTCAGTTTGACTACATAATTTTTATATTCAGCTTTTGAAACTTTTTAGCCGATACTTTTTAGTTCATAATTTTAACTTGATATTTCAAAACATTGCTTAATACTATTAATCGTGGCTAAAATTGATGAGCATGTAGGTTTAGGTTGAAATTTAAGTAGTCACTGTAATTCAGAAATGCCATATAACATCAGTATAAACACTTGGTATCGTTTTACAGGCTTTTAATGCTACACGTAATTGTTTTAATGCGTAAATATTAAATTTAATGACTTTAAGAGCGTTCAGATTTTGCTTCGAGCTGGCAAGTAGCAATTACAAAAAATTACTGAAAGCAATAGAAAGTGTACTTACTAAATTATATTCTTCAGAAATATGGTTTGAAACTATATCCTGAATCAGAAAAAGAATTAAAAATGCATTGTAAATGTAAATATATCTTTATTTAAATCTAACTAAAATGCTTCAGTGTGGGATCACTGAAAAAGTACTTTTAACCCTTCGATAAAATTATATGCGCATTTTTACTTCGTCTTGAAATAAAATAGTCTTAGGAAGAAAATAGTGTCCTACTGTAAGTTATTAGCAAATTTCATGTTCATATATTAGACAAATATTCATTTTTGAATATATAGCATCGCATTAATAAAATATCGATGAAATCGAGATAACGAATACTAATAAGCGAAATTAACTAAAAACCTTTTAGTTAATTAATTTTTTTATCTTATTGTGATCTCAAATACTTATATTTCAGAAGTGGTGGCATAGTTTTAGCTCTTATTTAAGTTTCAAATCAAAAGAATCAATGAATGAGTAAAAATATGTAAAGCGGGTTAGCTGGCATCCTATAAATTTAGATTCGAAGTGGTCAAATAATGCAGTACTTATTAATCTATAAACGTAGGTGAGTTTTGAGTTTTTGAATTAGAAAGATTTTATTTCCTCCGTGTTTTGGAAGTCTCTGGCAGAAATCTTACAATTTTAGTACTCAAAGACAATATCAAAAATATTACGAACTTTCAATTATATAAAGAAATAAAAAACGCGACGTTTTTTATCATAAAGTTAGTTTACAATATAGTAGTTATTTTATAATTATATTTACATCCGTGAGCCTTAATTGTAAACTTCACTTACAGATTTTTTTTAAATAATGTAGTGTGCACTATCTCCTTGCTATTTTTTACTTCGATACACTTATTATCACTTATTATCAAAAATGAGCTAAGAGGGAAATTTAATAAATAAAACAGATCTTTTTAGAGCTATAAAACGTGAACGATATATTTTACACGTTTAAATTTGAAAATACTAAGCTACTATGTATGAAAAGTAATACTTAAAATAGGGACAGACCCCTTGCGTTGTTTGTACTAATTTTATTTAAAAAGAAATAAAGTGGAAATTAAGTTATTTTTCAGTCAACGTATTAAAAAAAATGCGAGTATATGTATGCATTCTATGCGTTCTGTTTTAAAAATTATTAAAACATAAATACAAAAATACTTGCATAAATAAAATGTTTTTTTCATGTGACATAGTTTTTTATTTTTCCCATTTTATGCATTTTGTAAAATAATCTATTCATGTTGCAGGTATACAGTGTAATACGTTCAACAAAAATATATAAACTGAAAATTATGAAAAGTGCACTAAAAATAAAAATCAGTCTCATTGACAGGCAACGGGTTTAATGCGTTCTTGCAAATGTTTAACAAAAAAAAAAACTAATGATCAAAAATTTCAATGTAAAGTTTTTGTCTTTTTATGATAGAAATAATAATACCGTCAATTGTGAAATTACCAAAAACATCTTATTTTATTATACCATAAATAAATATAACCAGATAAAATTTTATGCCCATTTCATCGAATGGTATGGGCAAAAATTGCAATATCTTCATTCTAATACATTAATTCGAAGTATGACGCAAGGCATACCCGTCCAGTCGCCGGGCTTAAGCACTCAACTGCTCAGGTATAACATCCTCAGCTCCAATCTCGTTAAAGACCAGAAGCGAGCCCGTGAACTGGTGTAGAAGAAAGTAATTACACCAGGACGTTTTTCCTCATAGCTGAGAGGGAGACGGAAGAGAAAGAAAACATGTTCTGCTATGTTCCCTTCTCGTGGAAGGGTCCGGAACAAATTAATGGAAGAGAAATAATGGGATACTTGCTTCGCTACTACGATACAAACTATTTTGATTTAATTATTCTTTCGGTATAAATCAGATTTCAGAAGAGACTTTTGTTCAAATATTTATGCAGAGCTTGAGAAATTTCTTTTGAATGCCTGATTTCGGAGCTGTTGTTTTGGTTCCAACTATGCAACGTTGTTTGCTCTCAAAAAAAAAAAAAAAAAACATTTTGACTTAGTATTACAGGTTTACTAATAGATCAGGAGGACTGATTTGGTGTGAAGATGAATTCGTTTGATTTTCTTAGCGTATGGTTTTTTACAAATTACACAGATCTACAATAATACACTTTTTAAAAATTGTTTTGATTTAGTTAACTGATCTTTATGTACTTTTTTGCGCTGATTTCAAAAATGGAATTGGTTTTTTTTCTATCGCGTAAAACTTGCGCACAAAATAAAGTTGAAGTTTTTGAAACTAGTGCCAAAAAAAAAAAAAAAACAGGATAATTTTGAATATATTTAGCTCCATACTAAGTCACTGATTGCAATCAAGGTCAAGGCTCACTACATTTTTTATAATGACGCCTAGTGGACACTAAGAATGGGGAGGGAGCAAACTGAGTGAGAATTGTCTTGCTTTAGTAGGAAATGGATTTTCCTAGCTTAGATTTATTGTCTTATTCAAATAAATAAATAAACATTTTTTTTGCAAGTAACATGCTCACATTGTTTAATAACATGTTTACGATGTAAGCCCTATTATTCAGACTAAATTTAATACTTATATAGGCTATAATATTGAAACATCTTGCACATATTGAACTTGAAAACTGTAAAAATAGGCAAATTGCAGGCGAAATTTGTGACTTCTCTGAGGGTGATGAATTTTTTTCACTATTTTACCGTAATCAGCGCATAAAATACTGTTGAAACCAATGGTTAAATATGTAACAATTTTTTCATCGCAGACCTGTGTTATCTTAGCTGTGTTTTAGCTCACAAAGAAAACATTCTGAATTTACATCTATCCAGAACTTCTCTGGAAACATATCATGCACACATAGTCCCAAAAACCAGGTACACATAGTCGAAAATAATAACAAAATAAAAGTTTATGTCTTCCTTCAGTTTTGTTATTTTACGCCATCAAGCCTAAATATTATGTAGATAATTATTTTTTTCACAGATGCGTTAACATTTGACAGGTTAATGAGTTTGCTTAAAAACTAAAAACTCCTACTGTTTATTCGTCTTAAATATTGTCCATTAATCTTAAATGCGTTACAGGGAGCATGTTTTTTTTTTTTATAAATTGTTCAAGGCTGCGTATACTATAAACCATAAATGCAATTCAATATTAAATTGTTGATAAAGCCGCTGTAAATATTTAATAATTTTTGTTTTTCACATACAACCTAATTTGAGTTAATACCTATTTTGTACCATTACTGGCCTACATTTTCTGCATGAGGGACGTGGGACCACAGAAAAATTCATGTTTCAGACCCTGTAGAAAATTATTCTGAGACTAATAAACACCCCTCAATGGTTATTGAACACCCGAATTCTTCCAAGGATGAGAGTCCCCAGTGAAACAGAGAAAAGACCTTTTAAAAACAACCCACTCCAAGCAAGATCAGTGGCAGAGTCTGAGCCATGAGTCTCCACTTGGGCACGTCTGAGTACAACTAGGTTAGACAATAGCTAATGTTAATAACAGGGGGAGTCCACGACTTATTAGCTTTTTTTTTCTAAGAAAAAATCTAGGAACACTTGTACTTTTAAAAAAGTAATAGTTTAACGCTTAAAATGTTAATTTTGTTTTTCTTTGTTAAAACATCATTTCTTTCTTTCTTTGACAGGTTTTCTTCCAGCAATGGAGGCTGCTTCTCGAGGCAACTATGGTTTGATGGACCAAATAGCTGCTCTGCATTGGGTTCAGGAGAATATCGCTCAGTTTGGTGGAGATCCCAGAAATATAACTCTTCTTGGTCATGGATTTGGGGCTTCCTGCGCTCACTTACTGATGCTATCACCTATGGCTAAAGGTAAAAAAAATGTAAAGCGAAAAGTAAGTCTTTCGGTTTCCACAAACAAATACAATGTTAAGGATCAAATTGAAGATATGTGATAAGCCAATGCATTTTTATCTTTAGAAAGCAATAACATTTTTACTTTGTATCGTTAAAATGTACTTAAATGACACTGGTCGACACGATTTTTGAGTCCAGCTTCTGAATGGTGAAACTTCATTTTCTTCTTTTTTAAGTTTCTTTCTTAAAATCAAAGTTTGCTTTATTAGAAACTAGAGGAATTTTTCAATTTTTAAAAAATAATAACTGATTTTTTTTTGTGTTATGAATTATAACTTGATTTTTTTCATACGTTCATAAATGAATATTTGTAGTGATGTTATTATGTTTGTACGGATTTTATCGTATTAAACCTCAAACATAATCTTCCATCATATTCTCGCTGTACTGCCCTTGGTGCCGACTGCCTTGTCGAGTGGACAGAGATGTCTGACACGTATAGGGAGGTTCCGTGTTTGAATTCTGTCTCGGGTATGGATATACTGTCTATCTCCTGTCCTGGTCGATTCTTTATATGAATGTGATGTTATGCTGTAAATGCTTGCCAGTACCCTCTAAATGGTCCTTATGACATGTGTATACTATAGAAATCTGACTTCACACCAAATTGCGGTAGAGTTGCATAAATGAAGCAGGGTACCCTAAATTTCTAGCCGAACTGGCACAAGACATATTACCTTTAAATTGCTCAAGCTGCGCATGTAGTGTATGAAGTTATTGGGACATTCTGAAGCCCATAATTTATGCTTATATATATTTTTTTTAAATCTTTCAAATACATTTTCGATTCATTCTTGATATTTGTTGGTTCTGTTTTTGCTTCAAAAATCGCGAAAAACGTGTTAAAAGTTTTAATTACGATCTTCGTTAATTAATGTCATCCAAAGACGCGACCTAGCAGAGAACACTCTTGATCAACTCTTCTGTCACATTAAAAAAATCAAAATTGGTCCAGCCGTTTAGACGCTGGAATCTCACAGATACGTAAACTTATAACTCCCTTCCTTGTTGCATTGGGGGTTAGACATACACCTGGACACAAGGGCGGATACAGAAATGATGCAAGGGAGGGGCGGTTGATTTTTTTTCTTATTTGGCCATATTTTTTGCCATGCATCCTCGTTAACATATGTTGATTACAAATGTTTTGGTCTTTCATTTCGGAAAAGTGCCCCGAATCCCCGCACCCTTTCACTTAATATCATCAAAAATCAGCTAAAACTGCCTTTTTTCGAACTTCAAAGTCTAAAAACTGCTGGAGAGGAGTCCCTCAAAGGAGGGCCGATCGCCCCCATCGCCCCTCCCTTGTATCCGTCCTTGCCTGGACAGTAAATGCGAGCGGCATTTTCGTCCATTTAATTAGGTAGTCTTACTCTCAACATCGTCAGAGCAGCTCTTGCGTCAGGATTTACAACTCAAATAAGTAAGTTGTTCTGCCCCACCTTCTGTGTCTCAAAGCAATACAATACAAATCACAAAAAAAAAAAGAAAATTTAACACTTTTTACATGCGAAATTTTTAAATCAGGGCTTTAAAGAAATACATTAATTTAACAACAAATCGCAGTTATTGAACAAATAAAGAATAATTTTTACGGCGTCATGTTTTGTTTACTCTGAAGCTGCATGTACAAAATACGAATAGCTCTTTTCATATGTGTAATACAAAAATTGGTGTTAAAATAGAAGTAAAAGCTGCATGTCTTCTTTAAAATATTTTTCCACTCATACAATGTAAAAGCAGTGGAGAATGAGCTTATTTAAACAAAAAATGGAGACTCGGTAATGCTACAGTAGTCTCATATGAATTCTATAAAACTTTTACGGATAAATATTTTCTCGAAAAAAAAATACTCCTGGTATAAAGTGAAACTAAATAATTCAAAAAAACTACGTACTTATCTTTTACTGACGTAATAATTTTAATGTTCTAAAGGAGCGGATCATTTTTAATAAATAAAAGACGTGATTAAATGTTTGATTACATTTTTAAAGTACAGAGATCATATTTCTTGGGGGAAAAATACAAACTTCCAAAGTTACGAAAATTTCAGTTTGCTTTTAAAATGAAACATTGCTCATAATTTTTTGTACATTTTACGGGATTAACTAGGTACATTTATTTTAATAATAATTATTAGCCGTCCTATTTGAACTTAATAATCTTTCTTTTATATTTTAAGGAATCAGACTTCAAAAAAGTGTAGCAATTTATAATTGTTGTTTTTTGAATTGATAAAATAGGTTTAATTAGGTTTTTCCCCCCTTTCCTGAAGGAAAGGGGGAAAAAACTTAATAAAATGTATCAAATATTAGTAATAAAACGAGAAAACGTAACTGAGTTAAAAAACGGAAAATAACCTACTAACGGATTCATATGTATCGTATTCATAATCCTTGCAGTCCTATTGAAATTAAAATTTTCTTGCATCACGAAATAATTTTTCCCCTCACAGTTTTTAAGCACAATTAGCTTATCTTTAAAATCTAATTGATGTTATTTTTAACACTTTAATGCCTAGCGTCCCTTTTCAGGGACGGTCCAAAAAGTGTCTGAATTGACCAAAAATGAGCATTTCAACCAAATAATAGTGTTTAACTATTACTTGGTATTTTTTTAATTCATTATTAACAGATTTCAGCACATAATCATTGTAAAGTGTGTTCTGTAGCCGTGTAACCAGTATACAAAATATTTTTGTATACTGGTTACACGGTATATACAAAATATTTTTGGAAAAAAAATGCCAGGCATTAATGGGTTAAGATCTAGATAAGACAAATAGATGCGTCGTAAATAACATTATTTTCGACATTTCCTGATTTACAAAAAATCAGAGAAGTTCAGGGTTTTTTAAAGTACAGCAAAACTTATGTTGTTTTTATTCACCTAAATTAAATAAAAGGAAATTACACGCAATTAATGCACCAAACATAACAGTGCTATTTGGTAAATAAAATTCTGAAAAAAGCTGTTCACTAATTTTAATTTGCTCGGAGAACTGGGACACATCGTATTAATCTGTTAAGATAGGCATCTGCACTTTTTTCATTAAAACTTCTCTACCGTGAAGCCACTTGTTATTTTCTATTTATCTCAGACGTTAAGGCTCTAGTGGACAGATATGAGTGAGAAAATATTATTTCCTGCAAAAGATTTTTGCTACATGCTTATTAAAATTGTTTCCGAAAGAACATGTTAAATAATTGACGGCAAGGCATGAAATAACCCTAAGATGATGCTCTGTCATCCTATAGAGAAATATCGATCCATAAAATCGAACACTGAAATATCTACTGATACTTATTAGAATATCTACATCAGACATTGAATAGGGCCAGAATTCGTTAATTGCTAATAATGTATATTCCTCACAGTCAACAAAGGTATTATGGCTCATTCGTTTTTATAAAAGTAATAACTATTGTCTCAAACTCTGAAATTAAAGCTTTGTCATGCCTCAAGACTGGAACAAAGTTTATCTACACAACTGGGGCACAGCGAAGTAACAATGGCACAATTAATAGTGACACATCCCCAAAATTACTTAGATTGGGAGTAAACTTTTTAACTTTTTTTATTTTATTTATTTATTTATTTTATTTCATTTTATTTATTTATTTTTTTTTGTTCTTGCACTACGTATTTAGATTACAAAGACTAAAAAAAACATATCGCATAGTTTTGAGTATACTCTAGTATTTCTATATAGATGAAATACTATTTGTAAAGTATGTTCAAAATAGTTTGAATATTTAACTGTATTGTATTAAGTTGGACTGTTTCAAAAAATCAAACAGCCACCGACATTACTTGAAACTTCCCGGCCCAATAAAGGTGACCATTTTCCTTTATTAGACCAAATGATACTATTTTTGTTTTACTCATATAAACATTTTGTGACTATAAACATTTATGACTTAATATGTTTTGTGCAAAAAGTAATATTTACTGGAATGCATTTGTTAAAATGCTACATTGGAGGTAGAAAAAATACTAATACTTTTTGCTAAAGGAATTTTTATATACTTTGAAAAACATATGATGTTCTATCTTTGGTTAGGATTAGGAAGTTTTGTTTTTTTTCAAAGACATGGCGAGGTGGGGGGGTTGCAATTGGTCCCCTCTGAACCCCTAAATGACGGGTTCTGTTTAAATTGCAATTAAATACATGTGTCATTTCAAATTTATACCTTGCACTATCCTGTACAATCCAAAATATGAGTTGATTTAGCAATTTGCCATAATAATGTAGTTGATTTTATCGGTCTATTTTTAGAATGTCTATGTGGTTGAGCTAGCCTTGAAGTAAACGGTTTTGAGAGAGGTTTTCTATCTGTTTGAGAGCGATTCTTTCTAAACCGCTTTGTCGGATAATAATATAGACAAAAAAATAAATTATTAAAAAAGGAACTGTTGAAAATTAATGGATTGAAATGGTTTTGCTACTAAATGCCTCAAGTAGACATTTCTTTTTAAATTTTCCTCTCTGAATTCAGTAAAAGTAATAAGACCAAGCATTTGTAACTAATGATAGAATGTCACAAAATAGGTTTCTTGCTTTAAATTTTCAGATCATATAAATTTCTTTGGAGGTATATCGATTAAAGAATTTGTCCTTTAACGCACACTTGTCTTTAAAATGGATTTTTTTCTTTTTTAATAACGAAATATATCTATAAAAGCATTATTCTTTTAACGAAATTTAAAACACATCCAAAGTTTAAAAAAAAGAAAACACTCTCAGAACAGATGACAAATGCAAAAAAAAAACTGCTTTCATAGCCTCACCTTCAACACCAAACTGTTAAACTCAATTTTGCGTTTCACTTCAAGAAGATTGCAGTCGCCCTAAATTAAGATTAAAAATATGGATTTCTGTTTATTGACTGTTTGGCAAATCGAAAAAGTGGAAGAAATATTTTCCCTTGAAATGGAATAGGTTTGTTGCGATTTCATTTTCGGAAGAGCTGATGCATGTGGAAGCACGTCGTTGTCATTGTCAATAGAGGAAAAGTAAAGCAAAAATGTGTCGAAGGCTGACGGCACATGGATTTTTTCATTCAATATAGTTTTGAAAAGTTATATTTCGGCGTTGAAAATATTTTTTCGTGGAAATATCTTTCACTGATTTCTGTTCACATTATTTTCTGCAAACAAACACACGCACAAATAATAATAAATAAATAAATAAATAAATAAAATCGAAGAAACATATATTATGCATGTGTAACAAATAACAGAGTAAGTGTTGCATTAAACAATAATCATAGTTTCTAATTTGATTTTCGCTTTGAATAATTAATTAATGTATTATGTACACCTGACGAATTGCATTTAGAACACATTTTAGTGCACATTCAAGCAATTTGAAAAAAAATTTCAGAGTTGAATTGTTTCAAACTTGTTTCCAATGTGTACTAGGAAGTTGCAGTGTAAACTATATCTGCATTCAAAATATGTCCAATATAAATATATTATGCTCTGTGTTTTCTTTTATCAATGTATAGCTTTGTAATTCTGCTGAAACAAACCTAACAAAGCAATACAACACTTATAAGATTGATTAGTTTTTACAATAGTTTATGCATAAAAATCAAAAACACATTTACCATACATATAATTTTTTACTAAGTATAAATCAAAATATTAAATAATAGTTTAAGTATCCCACGTTCAAAAACAATTAGAAAATGGGTTATAATTTATAACAATCTGAAGTTTCCACATAAATTAAAACTAAAAAAAAGTCTCAAACCTTTTTTTTTCGATTGCAGTTTCGTATAAATTAAGGAGTTTGATAAATCAGAATCAGCCATTGTTTCTGAAAATCTACTTTGGAAAATTTTAAGACATAAAAAGAGCAGAATACGTATTTGTTTAAATTAGTTTATAGTGAAATATCTTTGTCTGCAATTGTGAATTACGTTTTATCTGTCTGCATGATAATTAGTGCTTTTCTTTGTTACCGATGCCTTTAATGGTTTCATTACTTTTTTGTAGATTAAATTACTATCATTGTTCTCAAGATTGATAGTTGGAATTAAGAAATATTTTCCTTTAATGTTTTAGTTTATTTTTATTTTAAAAACCAATTGTAAACGAAAATGGTTAATGCGTCAATTTTCATGTTATGATTTTAAGTTGCTATATTTTCATATTAATCCATTTAGAACCATAAAGGTTTTTAAAGAAAAAGCAAATTTTACACTTCAAAAGAGATAAAAGTTTAGAATTTCTCTATTCATTATAAGTTTTATTATTACAAGGGAATGAAGCGCATTTGGGGGATTTTTTTTATTTTGTGTAAGAAGTAACAAATAAGCTTTGCACTGAACAAAAATTTTTAGATTTAGCTTTCACTTTGAATTAATAAACTTACTATTTCTTTTTTTTAATTACTTCAAACGGGTTTAGATTCTTGCATCTAAGCTTGTTAGCTTAGAAGTTCTTCATAATTTTCCCCGTGAACAACAAAATTGGTAAATTGAGGAATAAAAGCAATTGCAAATTGTTGACCAGTTAATTATTAAGAGGTTTGTGTATTTTTCTGTTAAGTATTTTTCTGTTAAGCAAAAATATTTGTAAATATACATGTTTTTTATTTTGATATGGAAATGCGGTACATATTCCAATGAGATTAAAAGTTTATGATCTGCTTAAAAAACTTATAAATTTTTATCATTTTTTTACATAACTTTAGTTTAAGTAAAAACTTTTGTAAGTAAACTTTTTGTTGCTATTGGTGAGCATTTTTAAATAGGTTCAATAAAGAATTACATCAATAAACTTGATAAAAAAAGTTCTACAGCATCTGATTATGAACAATCTAGCATGTGAAAAATAATATTATTGTAAAAAAGGAAAAAAAAAAGCTCCGTTTAGCCTCAGAAACGACAAATGCAAAACAAAAAATACATATACTATTATTATTATTACCATAAAGCCTACTTTAATACTCCAGACATTTGTATAAAATCTGAAAAGTCCGATGATTAAAACAAAATAACTCTGAACATAAGTTAAAAGTACAAATGTGTAAGTTTACTGCTCTCCAAAAAACATTGAACACTAAAAGAAACTTATGCTGTTGGATATTAATTCATTGTCACTGCTAACTTTTGTCCTAAATACTTATATTTAGATTTCCATTTCATTCTTGTAATATATCTTGCGCAAACAAATTCAGCCCTATGCAGATTATTTTTGGATGGAATTATAACGTCATTTTTTTTTTAATTTTATTAATAGGAGCACAATTATGCAATTAGATTATACAGGGTGTCCTCTCCAATCGTGGACCAATAGCTAATTTCTAAACCGTTAGAGATACGCATATAGTTTATTTAGGAAAAAATCTCCAAATTACGAAAGGAATTTTGGGTCCATTCAATGTTTTTCAAAAAATTAAATTTTGAAAGAGTTACGAAATTTAAATTTTTATACAGCCCCCCAGTCCTATCAATCATATTTAGTAAAACATTCTTGACACTGTAACGTTTAAAACTAAAAAAAAATCACTCTTCTACCACAAAAATTGACCGAGTTATGACGTTTTGAAAAATCAAGATTTTGAAGGATTTCGCATACGGTCCCTTAAGTGATCTCTCGATGACGTCATGAAATAATGCAAAATCTTGATTTTTCAAAACGTCATAACTCGGTCAATTTTTGTGGTAGAGGAGTGATTTTTTTTTAGTTTTAAACGTTACAGTGTCAAGAATGTTTTACTAAATATGATTGATAGGACTGGGGGGCTGTACAAAAATTTAAATTTCGTAACTCTTTCAAAATTTGATTTTTTGAAAAACATTAAATATACCCAAAATTCCTTTCATAATTTGGAGATTTTTTCCTAAATAAACTATATGCGTATCTCTAACGGTTTAGAAATTAGCTATTGGTCCACGATTGGAGTGGACACCCTGTATAATTTCCTAAAAAACAGCAAACTTAAATGTTAGCCCGAAACAACGAACTTTTTACTTGACAATATGAGTCTTATTCTGTGGAATTTGTCATAAAAATTGCTATTTTTGAAGGTCAGTAAGATTTTTTTTTAATCCCGTTTCGGTTCAAGGATGTTATATTTGATGTTATATAACGGTTTATATTGTGTTTTGACAGCTCTTCAACTGTTTTGATCCTAAAAGCAACAATTTCTTGTGACTATTTTCATTTTGCCAAGTGCCACGGACGCAATATATTTCCTAATGCTTAGGATTTAAAAATAATTTAGAGAAACTGTGTTTAGTTGCGGCAAATTTTGTTGGACTTTAAATTACATAGTGAACTGGCTGTTCGCAGGTTGCTAGTTGCTTTTTTTTCAGGTATTCATGCTTACAATATTCATTCTTACCTTTTGCTTATTTCTTAGCAATAAATTCTAAGTTATTATTACTATTATTTTTAGCCTAATAATTTGCATTCGGTTTTGTTTTTCTTTTTTGTAAAGTTAAGACGACATAATGGTGGTATTGCTTTTTTTTTTTAATTTTGCCTTTCTTCAGATAAGAAAAACTAGTTTAATAGAAAATATATCACCATGGTATAATCATAGAATTATTTATATTTATAAAACACTAACGATGAATTTAGATCATAAAGCATTTGCAGAAAAGTAACTATACCTTTAGATGACCATTTTTCAATTGTGAAATTTTAATCCTACAAAACAGTTAGACATTACCAGTGACAAATCGTTTTTCGGTCTGTAATCCTAATTAGAATAAAAATTTATTCTCCTTAACTTGAATGTATATTTTTCAATAAAACAACCAAAACACAAGCATTACATATTTTGCTACATATTTTTATACATTTAACTACTTTAATTATATTTCCCTAGAGTAACAAAACTGAACATAAAAGGTATTTGCATTCATGAGCAGGCTTCTAAAATGATGTATGAATCCAGTAACTTAAAAAAAACATAATTTCTTTTATCTCTAGCCACCGAAGCAAAACATGCCAAATGCAGGTGTTCTTTAAACATGTGATTCTTTCCACAAAACAGGATAATTTGTCACCGTGATGATTAAAAAAGTGTTCCGCCAAACTGTATCTTTTGTAATAAGTAAGTAAGATGACAGAAGTTCATAATTCATATTTAAAGGCAGATATAAATGGTTATGTGCTAATATGTCATTTTTTCTGCAATGCACTTTATGACTGCGGGTTTTTATTCCTTTCCGTGCTCGGAGCATACTGATTTATGGACTCACGGCAAAATTAGGACATTTTAATGCACTAATAATTACCTGCAAAATCAAAATTTGAGATCTACTCTGAAAAAAAGTAGTATTTTTCATCTTAATTATTTACTCGTAATGTTTTCCGAGTTAAAAATATTATTTTCAATAAGTTTTGTCAGTTTGACATGCTTTAATTAGCATAAATACCTTTAACAAAACCAGCGAAATTTCTGATTCCATCGTATTTGAATGATGAATTCTGGAAGAATAATTTATGTAGTAGAGGAGAGGGGGGCACATGTGAACAAAAATGACACTATTGTATATTTTTTATAATTAATTTGAGATATAAAAGAAACAAGTGCTATACATGATAAATCAAATATTTGCTAAGTATTTTCATGCAGTTACATCTCTTCTTCAACAGTGAATTCCAGCAAAAAATAAGTCTAAAATATGTAAAATTTTGTTCACATCTGCCCCATTAGGCGGGAAGTTGTAAACACACGTAGGGCACAAGTAAACACGAATACACAAATGGTATAAAATACACTTAAACATACTTTTAAGTATACTGTTTATTACACATTACCAAAAACTTACGATGAAAATATCAGGGTATTAATTCAACATGATTAATTAATTCAATTCAACAAACATTGTAGTCTTCAAATTTTACAGAAAAAGAAACAGAAGATGCAGTTCGACATGTGTTACCTAAAATTGTAGGTGGTGGTAATTTTAGCGGAATATCATCAGAGCGTTTTCCAATTGATGTATCATCTGTTTTTGGAAACATAAAAGTTTCATTCATAGTGAATTTTTGTCTTTTTGGTAGCGAATTTTACGAGGACAAAGTCATTCACATCTAAATTTTCTGGTGCAAGGTTGACTTCAGCACAAATTTTTCATAGTTGAAACTAATGCCGGACTCAGTGTCACTTACTACAACTTTTGACTGTCACTTTTTCAACAGTTTATCAAGTTTAACTTTATTTTCTTTGCAACTCTTTCAGATTTTAACTAAATATTGAATAGTGAAAATTTTAACTATTCAATATTACCTAATTAGACTGTTCAATATTAAAAAAATTCTGCAATTTTGAAATTGAAATTTAACTAAATACCATTATTAGGCACGTATGAACTGTTCACATCAGCCCCTACATAATGTGTACAAATGTGCAACTTATCTCAACTTATAGGCCTAATTTCATTTTTTTTAAAAAAAAGTATGTTTTTCAATATATATTTTAAATAGACTTAAAAAGTTCTCTATTAATGCCATTTTAAGATAAATAAAGTTCAAATCATTAAAAAAAAATTTTTGGATGTATTTTTACTCCGAAAACTGGAACATAAAAGTATACTGGCACCTTCCAAATTAGAAGATCTTATGTTAACTAAAAAACAAAATAGTTTAGATCTTTGAAATTTCACGCAGGATATATTTTGTGCTACCACCCGCATATTTTTTTCAGATTTTTCTCTTCATGTTAGATGTAAAATATCGTTTGTTCACATTTCGAAGGAGAAATGTAACTGCATGAAAATATTAACAGATGTTTGGTTTATTACATATAGCATGCGTTTCCTTTATATCTTAAATTAATAATGAAAATATACAAAAATGTCCTTTTTGTTCACATGTGCCCCCTCTCCCATAATCAAAAAATGCTTCAAGAAGAACTTTAACACGAAAAGAAAACAAGACAGGAAAAGATACTAAACGCAGTTGGTTGAATTTTGACCTCAACCCTATTAGCACGGTGTCTAAAAGGTAATTCTATTGCGAAAGTTACGTGACGGTCTAATAATGGTCCCTGTCGGATATCTGTCACAGATCGTCACTGTAAAGTTATCAACAGGTTGAAGTAACTAATAAATGTCAGTTACCAACAACTCACAAATTGACGTTACAGTAACTTCTTCAAAGTGTTACAAGATAACAAGTAGCGAAGTGAAATGATGCAGCGACGATGTAGTTAAATGCAACATGTGTAAGGTACGTCACAGCGTACGTCACAGCGTCATTTGAGACCAAAAATATGTGGCTTGTGAAAATTATGACTAATAGTAACGCAGCTGTATCTTTGCCGTGACATGGTGTGACCGAAGTAAGCAATCTTACCTGTTCATATTTTGAAACACATTAATTTACCTAGCTCATTACAAACAGGCTTCATCAAATTAATTGCAGTTACAAACAAATACTATATATACTATTTAATGTTAATAATTTTAATTGTTATTTTCCTTGTCGTTGTAAAATTGCAGCCTAATGTGTTTCTTGTCTCAATGTGCTTTTTTTGTCTATCTTCTTAAAAATAAAAGTGCACTTCATGTTACTAGTTACACTGGTACACTAAACACATAATTGAATGGTTTGGAGGATGAAGGGTCTTATGTTACAGTTTAAAAAATAGACACTCTAGACAATGGTAAGCAATGGATACAGGGCAGCAAATTAAACTTGGTTCATCCAAAAGTTGATGTCACTAGACCAATTTCATACGCACTCTTGCAACAACTGCAACAATAAAACTAAATATTAATTATTCGCAATTTCTGTTTTGTCACTTAACCCCTTCATCTCACAAGCCCTTCAATTGTAAATGAACTTTTAAATAAGTATTGAGAAGGAAAATCCGAAATAGTTGGTTGTAATCCGTAAAAATTTTTTTTAGTAGAACCAATTTTACTCTTCAGGAGAAAAAAATTACTTTTAGTTAAAAAAAACATTTCAGCCATATTCTGCTTGAATAATACATTTTGGTAACCCTGGACAAAATTACTTAATGGATATTTTGCTGTAAGTGCCGTTGGGAATTTATGGTTTTCTGCAAATTATAAAATATTTCGTTTTTTTTCCTTCTGTGCGTTTCAAATAAAATCCCAACTGCTAAATTACTCCTTAGAGACGCATAATTTGCTGATGTTCACAAGAGCAGCTTTTGGATTTTTCTATCATAAATATTTACAAAACTTTCGAAGTTGAAAATTACAGCCTGGCACAGTGTTTGAAAGCTGAGAGGAAGAAATAAAATAAATTTAGTCTATCTACATTTCATGCGCTGCTTGTCCTTATCTCCATATAAACACATTTGTGAGGTTTTGCAGGGCAGCAAAATTCCCGAACGATTGTAATGATTTCATTTCTTTTTCCAACTGTTTTTCAAACCGCGATGACAGCTAACAAATGCAAACGTTTTAAAAATAGCTGAATGGAAATGATGTAGAGCATTTTTCATTTGGGGGCTTGACAGGATAATCTTCGGTTCAATAGACAAATTCTAAGCGAAATTAATGCTTTGCAATTTTTAACATACGAACATAAATGAAAATATATCAGATCTAACATATTTGTTTGATGGAGAAAAAATTAAGATTTAAACTTTTAGAAACGAAATCACAATACGTCGTCATTGCTTTACATGAGTAATGATTTCATTAAAGATCAACACGTTTTAAATTGCTAAAAAATATTTATATGTTTTCTCATTTCCAGACTTGAATTAAACAAAGTTTTAAAACCATATCCAGAAAATCTCATTTACAGTTTAAACTGACATTGCAGAACACACAAATACACAATATGTGTATCGTGAGCATTTTTTAAAGGTTGAATTAACATTTAAAGTTAATATTTATAAACTACTTTTTTGCTTAAAAATTGAAAAGAAACATAGCCCCACGAACAAGCGAAAATGTAAAAAATGATGTATTATTTAAGCTGCATTTCAAAAGTGGCAACAATATGCTGTGTATTAAAAAGACGCATTTTATGCTTTAAACTTCATATTTTCTATCTGCATATATAATGGCTTCATTGAACATTAGAAGTTTGTCATTGCCCATTTATTGCAGTTTTCAATGATAACTTTGCTACTGCTCTTTATTAACATGTTTCCGACTTTTTCAATGCCATCTACTGAAATGACCATCCTTCATACACAGATGCAGATACGGACACGCACGCAAACACAAAATAAAGTATGAAATATATTTACTACTAAGATTGCCGTCCTTCTCTGAGAGTAGAATCAAATCTTAACCGGCCAAGCCGAGAAAGAGTTAATCTTTATGCTTTTTACAATGCATATTCCTAAACTTCGCTTTTTATTTTTGCCATAGTACTGCTACAGACCGTAAGAGCGTTTCCACGTTTCTCACTCTAGATAAAATCAAATGAAATTTTTAACAGACTTCTTTCTCTAGAAAGCATTTGTTATACTCTATGCTGCATTAAAAACATATCGAAATAGCATGCACATTACAAAACTAGCATTTATTTTTTTTTATAAATATTTTTTTCTTTTCAAAGAGCGCTAAACAAATTTTTTCATAAAATCTTAACCAATAGGATATCTAAGTTATAGCGAAAAATATACTTTTCTACTCCGTCAATATTGTAGAAAATTACATTTTATGGTCAACAAATGTTTATGACATAAAGTTATTTATTCCATTTATAAAACTTGCTCTGAATTTGGATAACGAAAAAAATCCAATTAAAAGTAGCTTCCTTCTATCAAATTTTATTAAACTAGAAGCAGAAGAGAGAAAGAAAACTGTTTGAAAAAAGAAAAACAGATCAAAGGAGCTTGACGTCGAATCTATATCTTCCATTTCTTTGGGAAATTACTTGAACTATTGCAAATTCAAATCAATGCCAAGTTGAATGTTCAGTGCATATGTAATTTGAAGGAAAAAAAATCAAGCGCCACACATTAATGAAAAATTTGTCACTTGTTATTTCTCCAGATTTTGGTTTTAAATTTTCCGATTATTATTATTCCGATAACGGAAAAGTTTCTTTTGAAAGTAAATGACTGCGTTTCGCAGAATTTGAGTTGAACTGACCTCGAAAGGAGAAACAAATAACTTCTAGTTTCAGGTAGCGTTTCGTATTTGTTAAAATTTTGCTACAATAAATTTAAATAAAATTAACAAGCTGAAATGCATTAGTACCAGAATAGTTTCTTAGCAGAATGAAGGTATAGATTAGGATGGAGTGAAAAATATGAATTTTTGATTTTCGTAAGCGGATGCCTTTCATTTACTGTGTAAAAGACTTAGTAACAATTCTGTGAAATATTTCATTTTTGCGACGTCATCTTTAGTCTGCGCATTTGGATTAAAGTTAAAAAAAAATTTAAATTTTTTATTCTTTTAAATATTGCAAATGAAAAAACTAGTGATGAGTGGTAACTAAATGGAAGGAAAATATCTGAAATATACAAAGAATGTTTTAAAACAACTTTAGACCATGATTTTAGTCCGGTCATTACGCTCAAAATTCATCAAATTTCCCGAAACTTCTGATATTTTCAACATTTTTTCAACTCAGAACTTCCTCGTAATATTTACGGTAAGTGTCTTCAAAATTTTTGTTTTACTGATTTTGTTATTATTTTGAACCGTGTAACTCTTCTGTAGCAAATGTAGAACTACCCAGAACTCACCACGAGGAGGTGACCGCACGTCGAGTCCTATCCTTACCCCTTTACCCCTTTCTTCCAACCAATGCAGATTCATATTTACATTCATTACATGTTTACGATGCTATTTATACGAAAATATTGAAGTTGTGTAACGTAAATTTCCGGGTTTACACTAGGTAACTAAGTAATAGAACAACGGTTTCAACTTCTTGCACATGCTTGTAACTACTTGCATATATACGAAATAAATCGTTCAATTTTTTCTGAAACAAATAAGATAAAAAAACAATGCAAACAATTGCTCTCAACAAAAATGGAGCACATATGTGTCCGAGTCCCATTTGATGGAAAATGTGTTCATTATTCATATTTGTCTTTTGTACATTACATAAAATTACGTTATGACCTAAACGAGGAGGTTCTTTCTGAATATTGAATGAATTTCGTTGGTGAAATAAGGTTTCTTTAAAAGAGAGGGGGGGGGTGACACCATGAATTACCGCATCACATGACACCCATGCTAGCTAAGCCACTGCAACAAATCAGTATTTTGTTTATAAATTGAACTTAACGTTTAAACCGAAAAAAAATATATATATATTTCTTTTAATATGGGTTTCGAGTACTTATTGTTTTTCTGTAAACATGCACTTTCATCTTACAGCCTAGCTAATTTAACTAGACGAAATCTCTTGTTCAAAATCAAGCAATTGTAGAAGAACCTTAAATAAAGCTTCATTACATTGAACATATTCACAGAATAACTCATAACTTACGTATATGGATTCCTGCATCATGTTTTCGGCATATATATTTCAGCAAGTACACTGTGAATATAACTTTCTGTTTTTTTGGACGAAAAAGTACAGATTTTTTCTCCTTGTAAATAGTCAAGAACCAATTTTCTTCTTAGCAAGAAATCCTTTCAGATTTTCTTTCTTCTCAAGAGTTTATGAAAAAAAAACTTACTTTCATGAAGTTGGTTTCCTAATGGGTGATAAGCTCCTGGATTGCGTTTTGGAGGAAAAGGGAATCTCATGCCACATTTTAAGTGCTAGAAGAAAGTTATCTATAACTTTCTTCTTTAAGATCGGAAAATAAAAGTGACAATACGACACCACTAGTTCGTTATGTGCTTAATATGTAATATTTATAATATCAGTACAGATTATTCAGGAAATTAATTTTATGGGGGTCACTGAGCACGAAGTATATATCTAATGACCTTAGAAGTAAGCCCAAAACGGGTATGACTTTAAACTTTCTCCCGTTTAAAAGTATTAAGATTCTATGTGGCTTGCAAGAAAGTTCACGCATTGACCAATCCTTAGCAGTGACTCCAGTTCCGTAGAATTCACGTTTACAAGATAATAAGCTATTAAAGATTCTTGCAGTTTTAATTGAGAATTTTTCGACATTTTTTTAAAATTTATGATAATTATAATATAATATATATATATATATATTACAAATTCATATCAATATCATATCGATTATACTAATACATATAAATATACATATTACATATTATAAATTCTAATATATTAAATATACATATTATTCATTCATAATATGTTCTTTTTTGTCTTAAATATTTGTTTTATGATATTTTGCAATTTTATTTCTGCAGTGCAAGAAACAAATTGTTGTTTTTACAGTATAATACTGAAAGCAGAGGTTTTAATTTGAAACTGTATAAGCACAGTAATAAACTGTAAAACTAGCTGTTTTACAGTTTATTACTGTAATACTAGCAATTTCACAGCTTATTAAAATAAAAGCATCTGTAATATACTGTAAAGACACAACGGTGTACTACTGGCAGCAGAAGTTCCAGTTTAAAACTTTAAATTGCACAGTAATAAATTGTAAAACTAGTAATTTCACAATTGAATACTGTAAACTAGCAATTTTAGCTTACCATTGTGAAATTACAATAAAATGAACTGTATTATACTGCAAAAACAACTTTTATTTTTTACAGTGAGAAGTGGCTTTGCATCATCTGCAACTTATTTAAAGGGTTGTAAGTGGATGAACTAAATTTATGTGCTTAAGAAAAATGGAGATAGGGCAAGCTCATGTGAGCAAATTACTCAATGACTTATCAGTTAAGCCTATTTTGCAAATGGTTAGTAAATACACAGATTTTTTTTTAGGTTTCATAATATCTCGATTACACGTTGTCAATTTTAACTGACAAACTGTATCTTATCGATCATTCTAAAAGCACACATTTGAGCTTCTAAGCTACTTCTATTTTTACGGTAAGCACTTACAACGTATTATTGTTAATTAACGATATAATTAGACGCGTAATTCATAAAAGCTTTTCAACACTATTTGAGTTTAAAACAAATTCCTTAAACTTGAAATTGCTTAAACTTTGAAGCATATATAAATTTCATCGAAATAAATATTGATTTTTAAAACGCTGCACAAAGAAAGGATGTCGTCTTTTCAACATATATTATTTTTTAAGTATAAGTGCGAATGCATTTTACTAAGAGCATGGTTCTACCAAAACTATTCTGAGTATGAATAATTATCATTCGTATTTTACTCATTGCAAACTTGCATTTTGATTATTGTAAACTGTTCTAGTAAACGTACAAGCCCTAAAATACTTGCATTTTGATTATTGTAAACTGTTCTAGTAAACGTACAAGCCCTAAAATACTTGCATTTTGATTATTGAAAACTGTTCTAGTAAACGTACAAGCCCTAAAATACTTACATTTTTATTTTTAGGTTTGTTCCAGCGAGTAGTACTCCAGAGTGGATCAGCATTTAGCCCATGGGCGGTAGCACATGAAGCAATGACATTTACTCGCCACGTGGCTCGAAAGCTTGGGTGTCCGGTGCTAGATCATCCAGCTTTAGTTCGGTGCATGCGTCTTAGACCTATTTCTGACATAATGAGGGTTCAGTTACTCGTTCCAGAGTACTTAACAGCTTTTGGACCGATGGTGGATGGTTTAGTTATCCCTGCTGATCCGGAGAAAATGCTTATGAACCCTTCCTCAGAACTCTTATCGGGACCCAAGGTGGATGTTCTAATGGGAGTGACGAGGATAGAATCGTTTTTCTATTTTGGTGCAAATGAAGAGCGTTATGGAATCGAAGCAGTAAGAAGAGATCGAATGCTAAGGACACTTGTAAGAAATCTTTTCACTTTCCATCTACAGGAAATATTTTTGACGATAGTAAACGAGTACACTGACTGGTCGAGGCCCGTTCAGCATCCAGTCAATATACTTGATGGCACTGTGGACGCATTAACGGATGCTTTGGTGGTCGCACCATCTATAAGTAGTGCTAATTTCTTGTCTAAACTAAGACATAGAACGTTTCTTTACGTTTTCAACCATCCTACTGAAGCAAGTGATTATCCTCAAAGATTAATTTGTGTGCATGGAGAAGATCTTCCTTATCTTTTTGGTGCTCCCTTGGTGGGCAGCCTTGCACATTTTCCAAACAATTACAGTAAACCAGAAGTTGCGTTATCTGAGGCAATCATGCTTTATTGGTCAAATTTTGCTAAATATGGGTAAGTTTTTTTCCGTCACATAAATATTTAAATTGCTCAACGTTTTTGAGTTAAATGAATTATTGACAGTTATGCAATTTATTTCATTAATGAAAGAATAGTACCATGTTAGATTAAAAAAATTACAATCAGCTTACAGAACCAAGTACTGTTATATGTTTTTTAAAAATAATTGTTTTTGTACTTGTAAAGATATAATTATTAATTAAGTTTAAAAGTGAAAAAAAATTCTTTAAAACTTCTACTTTGCGTTAAAAATTCTGTACGATCTGAAAATACAACCATTTTTTCTGTACATTTTTTTTTGCTGACATGCATCCTGTACGTCACAAAATGTTGGTTAATTATACTGATAAGTTATACCTTTTTTCACGGTCATTGGCGATATTTTTAAAATTAATTTTCCAGTTTTTTCATATATCTTCTTTATTTTTTTTTATTTATTTACTTTTTTAGAGCCAAGGAATATATTAAATCGCATCAATAAGTGAATAATGTTCCAAGCATGCAAAAAACTGACAATAGCATTCCTTTAAAGAATTTTTTTAAAAAGTCAATAGATGTGTGAGTTTAAAATTTATAAGAAGTTTTCAAAAAAAAATCTTCATTACCATTGGAAATTGCCTTTATATGCTTTTTAATCGCTTTTTTAAAGTCAAATTTGATCTTTATAGCATTTTCGTCAACAGTGCAGTGGGATTGAAATTTCTTAACGAAATCAAAAAAGAAAAGTTACCTTAAAAAATTTGTGATTTTGCATTACTTATGCTTGCAAAAGCAACAACTTATTAGTCATGTTTGTACTGAGGATATGTCATAAAACTTACGTTATATTAAAAAAAAAGAAGACGCCCCAATTTTATTAAGAAAACTGTTTTTTAATGGTTTAAAACAGTGAATCAACTGCTAATTGAAAAAAAAAATTGCTAAAACGTATTGCTATGGGACCGTCATACGATTAAAAGGTAGGGAAATTATAGTAAGAAAAATCTGACTTAATTTTCCGGTTTGCTAACTTTATTAGTCATTTATGGTTTATAATACAAACGTCATTCGGAATATTCAGACACCTGTTATTATACTCTACATAGTGTTGTTTTATGTCTAGGTTAAAAAGCCATGGAACCATTTTTTTAAATAAACAGCCCACAATGTTGAGATTTTTTTAAGGTAAACAAATACAAATTAATTACATAACTAGATATGAGTTTTGTAGAAAATTCAGAAACATGCCTAAGAGTATACGCACCTAGCATACAAAAATATTTTCAAGGGAAAAATAAATTCGTAAGAAAAAATACTCCCAATGTGTTGCATAATTTTTTCGACATTTCAAAATATAGATTTGGAGATATGGGAAAATTATTTTCAAAACTAAAATGATTCTTAGTTCCTCTATTTATTTATCAATTACTTAAAACGCAAACCAATTGTTTTAATTATTATTTTTTTTTTGCTACATTAAATCAGCTAAAATTTCACGCATCTGAAATGAGCTGATTTTGCTTTTTATAATAATATATCCTAAAACTAGTTAGACATAGTTTTTGTAAGAAGTTAGACTATTTTTGTCTCGTTCCACATCTTAGAATTTCAAAACGGCTAAAAGAGTGAGAATATAAAATTTTTCTCACTCTCTTTCTTGTGAAGTTGTTGCTTCGGCAGAATGTGTTTAACTCCCAACTTTAAAAAACAGTTCAAACAGCGTTTTTTCAAAATTGTTTGCTTTATATATTTGTAGTTCAGGCCTATCTGCTGAAATGCATTCAGTTTCTACGAATTCTCTACTAAATTCAATTTTGTTCATCATAGCAAAGGGAAAATTTTGTAATGCTCTCCGTTAAATTTATGAATAAATAAATAAATCAAAAAAAATTAAAAAAACTTTTATAGATTAAAAGAAAATAATAGTAATCAACAATAATACAGGATGCTATAAAAAAACTCGTCCGAAATTTGCATCATCGAGTAGAAGTAAACAAATTTATTTTTATTAAGTATGTTTTTTTTTTTTTGGTCTACCACTTAAATTAGAAAATATTTTATAATGTGTATCCTCATTAGCGTATTTTGTTTTTGTTTTTTTAAATGTCAAGATTATTTTTTAAAATTGCTTTTCAAGTTACAAAAACTTTAGCCTTTAGCTCGATTGGCTGGTAATGATTTTTACCACGCTCGTCATTCAGGGGGGGGGGGGCAGGGGAGGCTGCTACTCACGGAAGCCTAGCCATCTTTAAGCGACGGATGGCGCTTCCCCTGCCTTTGAGAAATCAACATATTTTCATATAAATTGGCGTGTTTTTTGAGATTCTTGATGAAATTGCATCATGTTTGCACCCTTTGCCCCTCCCCCCTCCCGGAAAAACTTGAAATGACTTGCCTGATTTTCAGTTTGTGTATTAGTTATGCTTTACTTAGTGTTTTGTTGCATTCGAATAAGTAAGTTAAGAAATATCTGTACATTTATTACTATATGTAGCATGTTTTAAAACAGTTTCCTTACTCTGTTTGCAAAGTAAGAGGGACGATTGTACTCATCAAGAAACATTTTACTGTTGCACTCCATTCCAAGTAGTACAAAAAGTACGATAATTAATAAGTTAGGGACATCAGCTTTAAAAAAATACTTAGATTCTCAATTCAGTTCAGAACAGGAAAAAAATAATATCTTTAGCTAGATCGATGAGAAATGTGAAGTGCCAGTCTTTAAGCAGATAATTTGAGTAGTTTTCTAGTGTAAATACAAGAGTATCTAAAGTTTAGGTTTTGTTAATCCTGTGACCATCTTAGTTTACCCCAGTATACTTACCGCCTTATTCACCGTTAACCAAACCCCGGGCCTCAAACCACGAGGTTCGTTAACCCGGAGTTAAAGATTTTAACCACGCGGTTAAAAAGTTGGTATTCACCGGCGAAAAATTACGCGGAGTTCCTCTACCACGTCGTTACTCAACTTAACTTCATGTGGTTATGTACGCGGCCATCCTATTGGTCAATGTTGATTACGTGATTTATTTGTTGTTTTTAAATCCTTAATCGTTTGCATTCGCGTTTACATGTATTGCGCATGGTCAGAGAACAAACCACACGTTAACTTTCGCAATCACGCTTGGTTGGGAATTAACCTTGCTCCTAGAGCCTGGTTAAGTTTCCCAACCAAGCGTGGTTTCGGAAACCTGTCAGCGCGTAGTTAAAGTTGACGGTGAATACGAAGTAGGCGGTAACTCCGGGTTAAGGGCCGGTTTAACTACGCTTGGTTAACGGTGAATAAGGCGGTTAGAAACCTTTATTTTCGCTGAGAAGAGTGGAATAAGGTTCTGGGTTCTGAAGTAATATGTTTTATATTGATGAGAATAATCTCCCTTGACATTCTGTAAAAAAAAATGTTGATACACTGCGCACATGCATATTATGTTGGTAAATTTTGAAAATTCAAAATTTTTTTAGGGACCCAAACATTGTTCATGATTTAGAAACGCCTGAGAAAACACGGGGCCGTTTTGAAAGATTTGTATGGCCTTTGTATGACAGTGTAAATCAAAAATATCTTTCATTAGGTAAGAACTAATTTCATTCTATAAATATAAGATGAAATTTATTTAACGAAATATATTGGATATACAAACATCTTGTTCATTAGAAAAAAAGTGGAGACAAACATTATAATTAAAATAAAGTTGTTGCTTTTTAATTCCAAGGTAGGTTTTATTATTAACAGTTAAAATTAGCAGAATTTTTCTCTTACGTGGATTTAATATGAATAAATATTTAGTGTTGTCTTTTTTAAATGAAATAATTACATTGACTTTTAATTTAAATAAAGAGGTTTGGCGTTTGAGTTAGATTATAATTATTTTCGCCCCGTGCATATTTTGAATAAAATAATTAGTATTTTATGTCCACAACTGTAATTCAAAGATTTCGAAAAGTGTAGACATTTTTATAAACCTATTAATTTTCAAAAATTCAATTCATAAAACTGTCATGTTTGCTGATGTGTGTTCAAACAACATAAAATTTTTATGCAAAAAAAATTTTTTTTCAATATTATAACACTTTTTGTGCCGAAGTATTGTACGAAAAGTCAACGCCACGATTTGGTTACTATTTTTTAAAAGCTCTTAGTTTCGTTTAAATTGAATCAAATTCATTACACTTTTTTCAAAGTTTAAAATATACATTAAATAACTAAGTGTTAAGTAATTAATACTGCTTTTAATTTTAATTTAAGTAACAACAATGCTGTATTCTCAATGCAAGGTGATTTTTTTTCAATTGTGTTAAGGAATTTTATTGTTAAAAAATGGGCATTATTTAAAAGATAAAATACACATGTGAGCTTGGTTTATAAAGATTTAAGACAAAACCAAGCGGGTTAAGTGAGATAAATGCCGTTTGTATTGCGTAAGTTTGACAGGTCTGACTAATATTAATGTAAACACATGAGCACTCTTTATAGGTTTTACACAAACATATGATTTTTCTGAGATCATAAACTATGTTTTTTAAACATACGGATTACATATTTGTTTTATACAAATGTTTATATAAATAATGTATGCCGTAGTAATGTAATTTTCAAAACATGTTACAGTACACGCGGTACTAAATAAATCATTTTCCTATTGGGCTTCCGTCTGTTTGACTAGGGCTATCAAGTCACACTAAACATTGGCTGTATATCGCCTCATATTTTAATGCATTTCTTTTTTTCTTTCTTTTTTTTTTTTTTTTTTTTCATTTTTGAATTCTTCAACTGCGTAAATACGGCTTTCTTGCTCTAGTTAACATTTTTATATACTAATAAACTGCGGTGCACCATGAAGAAAAAAACTAAAGTAAGATCAGACAATTTTGACAAGACGTTTTTGCAAATAACAGTTGCTACATTATTGCCTATTGATAAAGCATTGCCTGTTGATAACCATTTGTAGTCAGTTAGGTTTTATGATGCCTAAAAACATTTGTGTATTTTTGCTCTCCTACATAAGAAAAATGAGGGTGGGTGGCCTTATCGGTCCGTACATGACACTGCATTTACATATTAGTGTACAGTGACTGTGCAGTGTGTCAGTTAACTGAACGAAATATATTAACCTGAGATGCAGAGAAACATAGAAAATTACGTATTGACTCATGGTCAAACAATAACACATGCTATTTAAAATTATATTTACTTTTGCTTACAGTATTATAATGAGTATCAATGACCTTTTTTGAGTTAAAAAATAAATGATGCATTGGCTGTACATGCTACCCACTATGAACGTTGAAAATGCACGTTAAGTACTCAACAGTGGCAACTATTTTTAAGTTCTCTACGTATATTTCACTTTCAGCCATGAAACCTAAAGTTCGAGATCATTATCATGCACACAGATTATCTTTCTGGTTAAGCCTTATTCCTAAGCTTCATCGGCAAGGAACGACTCCTGGAGTTGCATCACAGCATCATCTACTTGATGACCATGACAATCCACTGACTTATGACGGAATTGTGCGACAAGGTCCTGTTCTTTCATCAATAGGTAAAAAAAACTTTAAAAATTTGTTTTTCAGTTTTTCTTCATATATTTGAGAACTGATTAAAAAAATATCTTCTCAACCACGTAAATATAATTACAAGACATACTTATACAACACTACTCGCTTACTTCATCCAATAATTCTGTGTCTTGCAAAGCATATGGATTTTTCTTTAAATATATATTGTGAAACAAAAATTCCTGCATTTTCTGCTTAACCGGTTTGTTAATCATCTATAAAGTATTGAAAGCACTTTATATCATTCTAATTTGTTAGTATAGTAAATATTTAACTATTTTAATTTAAAAAAAATTGTCAACTTCTTATATTTGCTGTCCGACACGACTGCAATTATAGAATATTCTTAATTCTAGCTTTGGATTTATACTAATAGACAATTCTTTGACTGGTTGTATTACATTTTGAGTAATTTCTCTGTATACCTTTAAAAACTAATATTGGATGTTTTTGTTTTATTTATAGAATTTCACTACGGCGAAAAAATTATTTCCTTTCCTTCTCAAGTGAAAAAAATGAAAGTGCTACTCAAAGTGCTGGCGTACAAAAACATGTTTATTGAACTTGTAAGAAATAACGTACTAAGACATAAACATAAAAATACTTTTTCATTCAAGTATTTCGTAATTTCCACGAATATTTTCTTCAGTTTGTAGAAACGGAGCTGTTTGATAAAAATGTAGGAAATGCCATGTAAGCACAAGTTTAAAATTTTTGAATGCTTGTTTTAAAATGTAGAAGCTCTGTTTTTGTAAGAAAATAATATTTAGATAGTCAATGTTTTTTTAATCAACACAAATACGCATTTTACATAGCGTTAACTGTCATAGGTGCAAGAAGAAGATATTTAAGTTTGATTCAAATTTAAACAGCGGTCTTTAAATTTAGTTTAAGGCTCTGTACTGTGGCCTTTGTCCAACGCAAAATGGTTTTAAGTAAAAACAAATATATACAGGGTGTCCACTCCAATCGTGGACCAATAGCTAATTTCTTAACCGTTAGAGATACGCATATGGTTTATTTAGGAAAAAATCTCCAAATTACGAAAGGAATTTTGGGTCTATTCAACGTTTTTCAAAAAATCAAATTTTGAAAGAGTTACGAAATTTAAATTTTTATACAGCCCCCCAGTCCTATCAATCATATTTAGTAAAACATTCTTGACACTGTAACGTTTAAAACTAAAAAAAAATCACTCTTCTACCACAAAAATTGACCGAGTTATGACATTTTGAAAAATCAAGATTTTGCATTATTTCATGACGTCATCGACAGATTGCTTAAGGGACCGCATGCGAAATCCTTCAAAATCTTGATTTTTCAAAACGTCATAACTCGGTCAATTTTTGTGGTAGAAGAGTGATTTTTTTTTTAGTTTTAAACGTTACAGTGTCAAGAATGTTTTACTAAATATGATTGATAGGCCTGGGGGGCTGTATAAAAATTTAAATTTCGTAACTCTTTCAAAATTTGATTTTTTGAAAAACATTGAATAGACCCAAAATTCCTTTCGTAATTTAGATATTTTTTCCTAAATGAACTATATGCTTATCTTTAACGGTTTAGAAGTTAGCTATTGGTCCACGATAGGAGTGGACACCCTGTATATTAAATACTTTTTCCCCTTCCATTCCTTAATGCATTTCTTACGAACATTGATATTTTAGGAAGCGACAGATTTAGACTTTTTACTGCTGGCTTTCAAATATAAACAAGTAAGTGCGGAACGAAATATTTTCGCCGTACCCCTAAAACATAACATCATTTTGCATTGCAGCTCGAAAGTTTCAATACGTATTTAAAACCTAATTATTGGTTCAATAATCAAAGACACTATTACTATCAACAATTTTACTGATACAGTAAGAGTGTTTGGATCTAAAAATATGAATGATTCTAATTACTGCAAAAATGTGTCTGTTTTACTTAGCTCAGCTTGCACCTAGTTTTAAAATGAAGTACAACTAAGATTAAGTGTAACTAACAGACTTTTTTATAAAAATTTAATGTATGTGTTAATATTGGAGGTATTGTATTTTTTTTAATGTATGAGTGTGTTATTGCTCGTTTTTAGCTTTCAAAGATTTTTTTAACATTCAATATTATAGTTTTCAACTATAATTTAAACGTGTATTCGAGTTCTTTTAATTTTTGTAGTTATCGTATACACTAGTATCATTTTTACCTATTTTTCGGATTATCCGCTCTATTCCCTAATCCGTGGATAATCAGGAATTTACTATAGTATTTCACAAAAATGACCAAACAATACTTGATTTTCCTCGAGTGTTGAAATATGAATAAAATTATTGTTTTATTTTCAGGCATCGCTGCACATGCACCCACTAGTAAACCGAGAATAAATCTCCACATCCCTACTCTTAACTCCGATGTCAAAGTCAGCATTTCGCAAACACCGGAGACAACGACACCGTTTCATTCTTCCTTAGGGGAGCATCCGTGGGCAGAAGTCCCCCCTACGCCATTACCCAGCTCGCCAAACGTTTCCGGAAGTATGGCGTCGTCTGATTCTATTGTGGTGCCAAAAGATGGCTATTTGACAGCTTTGAGAGTCACTATAATCGTCGGCTGTTCTTTGCTGATACTCAACGTTTGTATTTTCATCGCTGTCTACTATCAAAGGAGTGAGAATAGAGCTGAGCTTGCGATGAGAGAAGACAGTTTGAAAGTGAGTGCTTTTGGCAAAATTTCAGAAATATTTAATGTAAAAATATCTGATTAAAAATCTTCCATGTAATTTATTGCAGATATTTTTAAATTTCCAAACTAATTACGGATATTATTTATTTCTCTTCTAATATGACTGAATACTCGTTTTTAACCCTTCGCATACATATTTACTATATATATACATTATTTTTGTTTTTAGGTTCGCGTAAGTTATAAAGGTTCGTGAATTTGGCAAAATTTTTCTTTTTTTTAAAAAATGTTTGGCTCATTGCAATATTTCTTCTTTCATTGCCTAATTTTAGGCTTTTTGAAATGAATATTCATAATTTAGATCTAGTAATTCAATTATAATGTAATACAATATCTGCCCAGAACACATCACAAGAAGGTCTTGCTAAGCGCAAGAGTGGTATCTGCAGTCGAGCTCAAACTGATATATTACTTTTTACAGGTTTGCAACTCCATGTGTTTAATTCAGATGACACTTTTTCAGAATTTTTTAAAGAATATTTTCCGTTCTCAAATGACTATGCAATTTTGTATTTAGGTAAAATACATCACAAACAGCCATCTGGTGGTGATAACTCAATTTTGTTAAAAGTGCAGATACGACTTTTGTGCTTAGCACGGCAGTATACTTAGTACCCCACACTACTCTTCCCATAAAACAAGCTAATTACATTTCTTTACATAATTTGCACATTTACAATGTTTTTAATGACTATAAATAAGTTTCTACTTTTGAATCAAATTTTAAAGATACATGTGACTCGATTTTTGATTTTTTTTTAATTTTTTTTTTTTTTTTTTTTGAGCTTGTGGAAGAGTTTTTGGTGATGACTTTTGCTTTAGTTCGTCAAAAGCAAATCCAATTTCGTAATTCTTTAGCTCGTGAAATAGAGTGATCAAAAACTGTATTGTTGTAGTAATATCATTTAAATTTATATCAACCCCAGAGTAAGATTCGACAAGTGTTCTTGTTCCATCCTGTCTTCTGGGGACAAAACTCCTCATTTACAAACAAATGCTTGCAACACTCTCTTTGACTCGAAATAATCTGAAAACTCGAATAGTCTAAAAACCATCGAATTTGTTGCTTCCTGTGCTAAAAAATCACGGATTATGAGAGCGTGTTTTTAAGCAACATCAAGTTCTTCTAAAAACTGTGGACATACAAAGCATACTCGATTATTCCCCAGGAAAAAATGCTTATATATGGGCTATATCTTTGTTGAGAAAAAAATAGTTACAATGCTTCCTAAACATTAGATAAAAATAAGAAACTACTTGAATACATTGATTATTAGCCGCTGGAGCAATTATTAATGCATACAAGTGACTATTTAGCGTGCATTGAAAGTAGCTTTCTAGAGTTGCATAAATCACGAAAATGCTAAGATAGGCATAAAATGCTTGAATGAGTTCAGAGAAGAGCACTGAAGGTCAAAGTGTTATGGCATGATTTTGCTACTTTCTGACGTTTTTGTTACAAAAATCGTCTACAGTTTACACTTTATACAGCGTAATGTTGACTCTAGAACAAAATGGACTCAGGACGGGAAACATTTTGAAAATGGCACTCCTCTTTAAAAGGGCACATAGTGTTTCTAAAGACCTCACTCTGTATTTGCACAATTTATTTCTGTAATCGGAAATGCATGCTTTATCAAGATATTATTCAGAAAAAGGATATCAGCTATATTTTTATGCAATGAAGATGTTTTCTTCCTCTTAGAAAGTAAAATATAGCATTTTGGGTTATTTTAAAATACAGTGAACTCTCACTTATGCGCCGGCCCAATGGACCAACATAAAAAGGCTCATAAGTTTGAGAGACTCATAAGTGAAAAAAACCTAGTCAAAAGGCTAAAACGAAGCATAAATTTTAGTGATAGTATAAATAAGAATGTTGCTATACATAATAAGTTCATAGCAATAACGGTTAGGCAATTACTGTAACTTTATGTAATTTATTGTGATAAAAAGGAAACGAAAACTAACATACCTAAATAATAATCTATTTTCTTTCAACATAATTATTTTTGCCGTTGAAATTAAACTAAGAGTTTTTTCCAGTTGGCACACATAAGAAAAGGGAATTTCAGTTGATGAACTTGTTCTTCCTCTTGCATGCACGGGTT
Source organism: Uloborus plumipes (assembly GCA_038373865.1). Lineage (NCBI taxonomy): Eukaryota > Metazoa > Arthropoda > Arachnida > Araneae > Uloboridae > Uloborus > Uloborus plumipes. Next base: position 104,164 of record JAXGGA010000159.1, read on the forward strand.
CGCAATAGGATGTGCTAAACATATAAGATTATACCAGACTCTAAAATCTAATTTATGTTGAAAGAATGCCTTCTGAGAGCAACGTATAAGAGAGATTAAAGAGGCATTTCAAGAAGCATGCTATTTTTTTTAAAGAAAACAAATTATTTTTTTTATATGTAAAGAAAAAATTCGTCGTATAATTGATACATTGAATTTGAAACCGACGTATATACGAAAGAAATTATCATTATTTTACTATGGAATGAGCCAGGACAACTAAAAATAGTCGTATAAGTGAATAAGGCACATAAGTGAGGCGGTGCGTTAGTGAGAGTTCACTGTGCTGTATTTTAAGTGCTTTAAAGCATGCATACATTTATGCACGCTTTGTTTTTTCAATTAACAGGAACAAATAGTTACAGCATTTTAAATTAGTAATATTAAGAAATAATTAAAATTTTCTATTGGCATCACGAAATATAGGGTTTTGAAATACAAATATCCCTCAAATATAAAATGGTTAGGGTGGGGTTGTGGATATAAAGAGTCACTTTGTAATCAATTTAATTTAAATCCAATTGAAACAGGGTTTTCTGACTGAAATTTTTAATACGTTTCTATGTTCGGAAGCAACAGTATCAATCTTAACCCATTAATGCCTGACATTTTTTTTCCCAAGATATTTTGTATACTGGTTACAAATAGTGTTTAACGGACAGGAAAAATAAGTAAAAAAATATCATGCAAAAAATAATTATTTTATTTAAAAAAGAAAAATCGTCCTTAAAAAGGGAAGCTAGGCACTAGAGGGTACATACTTTTTTTTTTTACCAAAATTTGTTTCTGCCTACGATATAATATTTGAAAAGACATTTTATAATAAGAAATAAAAGCAGCAATTAACATTACCTTCGGAAGTAGATTCCGAGAACAGGGAAATATTTGTGTTGTTGAGTATAAAAATCAGCAAAGCATTTGTTGTGCAAACCTACATTGCATTTGCTGCATTTCCGATAAGTTTTTGTTTTAACGACCCCTCCCCCCCCGTAATACAAAACTCAATCCGGTACTAAATGAAGAGACCACCATTTTTTAGATTGGATCAAAAACCGGTAGTTCCCGATATTTGATGCATGGGATCTTTTCCCTATGCAACGATTGTACTGAGCAACCATATACACTGCTCGACATTGAAAATGCAACACCAAGAAGGAGTGGTCAGAAATTTATGCAAATTTTACCGTAGACGCACGTCACTGAGTTATGCAAATGATATGAAATGCGCAGCTCTCCGACGCACGTGAAGTAAGATATAAGAGAATGAAGTTGAAAAGTGGGCTATGTTCATGTTGGTTTTTCTGCCAGACTAATTATCGGAGAAATTTGGTTTTTGTCTCGAAGGATACGTGTGATAGGAGGAAATGCCACGCCGTCCTCGTCGAAGACACTTCCAGCATATAGACGACTTTACAAGGGGTATGGTGATCGGACTGAGAAGGGGAGGTTGGTCCATACGTCAAATTGCAGCTGATACCCACATGGATGCAAGCACTGTGCATCGGCTGTGTCGGAGATGGTTGGAAAGAGGAAATGTAGCCACATTGAGGGGTGCAGGTGCAGCCAGAGTGACGTCAGGCCACTTGGATCGACGGATTCACCGACAAGCTGTGGCGGACCCGCAAGTAACTTGTACGTCGATTCTGCAGCACGTGCAAGGTACCCTGGATGTTCCTGTGTCGAATAGAACCATTTCCCGTCGACTGGTTGCACGTGGCCTGCAATCACGGCGCCCGCTAAGAAGACTGCCATTGACCTCACAGCACAGACTCCAACGTTTGGAATGGTGCCGGACCAGAGCGACGTGGATGGCAGAATGGCAAACCGTAGTGTTCTCAGATGAATCCCGCTTCTGTTTGTCCAGCGATAGTCATCGCATACGTGTGTGGCGTCGACGTGGAGAAAGATCGAATCCGGCAGTAACTGTGGAACGCCCCACAGCGCGACAACGTGGCATAATGGTTTGGGGCGCTATTGCATACAATTCCGTATCACCTCTAGTTCGTATTCAGGGCCACTATGACGGCCCAACGATATGTAGATAATGTACTGCGGCCGGTGGCAATCCCCTACCTTCAGGGTCTGCCAAATGCAATTTTTCAACAGGATAACGCCCGGCCTCACAGTGCTCGAATCAGTCAACATGCTCTACGAGGTGTACAGGTGCTTTCCTGGCCACCATACTCTCCTGACTTGTCACCAATCGAACATGTGTGGGACGTGATTGGACGCCGTTTGCAGAACTTGTCACTGCCTCGTTCAGAGGACGAACTGTGGCAAATGGTTGAAAGGGAATGGAGTGCCATCCCTCAGGACACCATCCGCAGGCTTATTGACTCCATGCCTAGACGTGTTTCTTCGTGCATCGCTGTCCGCGGTGGTCCTACTTCTTACTGAGCCGACGCCGTCCTCGCTCTAAATTTTGCTTATTTATTTTGAAATAAATATCACTTATTGTTCCATGCTGTCTCTGTCTTCTTACCAAATTTCATCAATTTCTGACCACTCCTTCTTGGTGTTGCATTTTCAATGTCGAGCAGTGTATATTTGGTTCATCAATTTCAATTACTTTCTTTTCGCTATTGGACAATCGCTTAGCCTTTACAATAGGATAAACTCCATGAAGATTCAATGCAATAGTTATGACATAGATATATCCATAAAACAATTAAAATATACGAAATTGCAAAAAAAGGTAAACTGAAACATAGATTAAAGTAGCACATTTTTCGAACACAGATAGACTTACTTCTTAATACTTTTAAAAACTTAGCTGTTTGTTGTTGAGATTGTGAATAATGTAATTCTTGATAAAGATCATAATAAAATGGCTACAGAACACACTTTACAACGGTTATGTGCTGCAATCTGTTAATAGTGAATTGAAGCAATACCAAAATTGAACACAATTATTTTGTTCAAATAATCAGCATTGGAAAATTCAGACACACTTTTTGAACCGTCCCTAAAAAGGGACCCTAGTCATTAATGGGTTAAAGAAGTTTCTCTTATGGATATGAAAACATAAAGAAAACATTTTAAAATCAAGAAGCAAATAGATGCTTCTAGGTAAAAAAAAAAAACACGGTTAAAAATTTCAAGTATTATCTTTTATTTTGCTAAATAACAGGGCTAATTAAAGGGATTTCCTTCTAACAGAAGCTAATTATATCTGCTGAAAGCATTCAGATTTGAAAATACTGATATAATTTTATTTTATAATTTTGTGAATGAGGTAAAATTAATCATAGTTCCCCTTGACCGATTTTTTATTTATTTTTCTTTATTGGTGGCTAATTTTCGTTACATTAAAATTTAAAGATGTTTCCTTAACCCATATCAATAAGTTCAGTATACATTTACTATCAACATTCAATTCAATTTAGACATAAAAATAATGCGCCTACTGTTAAAAAACGCTGAATGTAAAAATAGCTTTGAAATAATCCATTTTATCCCATCCTACTGTACTATCTAATTTATGAGATTTAAAAAAATTGTCTGACTGAAATACATGAAGACATAAAACAAGGAGTTTTCTCCACTGTAATACATTATTTAATTATTTTAATGTGTACTTTTTAGTATTTTGCTGTATTAATTGTACTAGACTTTATTATTATTTTTTTTCTTTAGCAGTACGTTTTTACTTAAAAAATAATAATTCTTTCATATAGCTTAAAATATATACGGGCAATTCCATCGTTACAGACGTAACAATCGCAGACTTTGAACACAAATAATTCTGGTTTGGGCTGATGAAAGTCTTCAATTTTTTTTCCTGTAGTGTAACATGATGATGTTTATGCTACATTAAATTTGCGTGCAGATTGCTTAATTACAAAAAAATACAGAAATTAAAAACTGCCTGTTACAGACGTAATTCACAAAACAGTAAAAACTCGACTATGTCATATAACTTACAATATTCCTCTGAATTATACGGAAATTTTGAACTTTTTTTTTTTAAATACGTATTCTAGAGACTTCAAGCTTTCTAAAACCATAAAGATTGTGTGGATTTTGACTGCCGAATTTGTGAAAAAAATTCATAAACTTGTTACGGACGAAACAAAGTGGTGTTACAGACGTAACATCTCTGATTTGAAAGTAGAAAACAGTATTTTAAAGCAGGAATAAACAAAGATTTTTGTGCTAAAACAATACAGTAGCATTAATTAACACATTATTTGAATATTTTAAGTTATACTGTAACAGTTTTAGAAAATTTGGGTAAGTCTGAGAGAGTTGAGAGCATATGCCGATATGTCAATATGTAACAATAAATTAATGCATCTTAAGACAATTATTTCCAAGAAAGATTGACACAAGAAAAGTTTAGAAGGGCCTTCACACAAATTTATTTATTTGTATTCTTAAGATTAATGCATAATGGGGCTGCTACATAAAAAAATCGGGAAAAGTAAATTCCTCCCTGGAATCAATGATTGGTCTTAGGAGAACTTATGAAAATGTTGGATGATATAGCAGAATACTAGTACCAAACTAAAATTTAACCTTCTTGGTGACAGTTGGTCAATTTTGATAATTTTTTTTTTTTAATGAAAAAATGTGTCCTTTTTCGTCCGACGTTCTCGAAATTCGAACGGCATTTTCGTATTCTGTTCGAAAACAATGTATTTCGCTGGCTTTTGGCAAATTCGCGATGTTAGCCCACCGTTCTTCCAATTTTGGCGTCATCTTTAAAACATTTTCCTGGTGGCATATAAATAATTTTAACTTTTTCTGCAATGGAGATTGCACACTGAAAAAAGGAAAGAGAGTCGTTGACAAATGCTGTTCTAGATCTTACTCTCTGCCAAACCTGGTGCTTGACCATACCCCCAACTCCATCCACAGCTCCCTTTCCATGTGACGTAGCAAAAAAATGCCAGTTGAGGTATAAATTATAATCAGTTATACCATATGTGTATTTTATTAATCTTAAGAAATAAATTTCAATTACATGCCGACATAATTAAAAATTTAAAAATCAGAATACCAGAAACTTTAGTACTCATACCATATTATGCTATATACATGTATTTTTCATCCTGTGCTTTTTACCTATTTAATTGGAAATTTACTTTTGCTACGGACGTAACATAGAGCCATTTGTTATGTCCGAAATGTTACGTCTGTAACAGCATTAATTTAAAAACTAAATCACTTGCAATATTTTTAACTATGGTGGGCAATTACTCTAAGAATTTGCCAAAAGGACCATTAAGGTTTTTTTTTAAATTTTGATTTTTTAGGACGTAATGACAACTTTTGCTTCTTTTTTGTTACAGACGTAATATCAAACTTATTTTTTTCAAACTTCAATTACACCATTTATATCAATTTAAAAGAAATTAACGAATACATATTATTATAGTACCATCTTAGTAGTTAAAATTGTGCTACAAGTAGTTATTTTTGTTTTTATTTTTCGATGAGAAATATGCATTTGAAAATGTGTTCTTTTTTCTGATTTTTACAAGTTCGTGAATATCGTACTTCCAACTAAGAAAACAAGTATTATTCTAACTCTCACCAAAAAACCAATGCGGGATTCTAAAAATATACATCTTAAGCTTTAAAATGATGTATAACATAGCAACATAACTTCAATATGAATTTTTGACCAATTGGTTTCACTTTTCATGGAATGGCCCATACGTAATATAAGAGGCAATCAGTTACGGATTGCCTATTTTTCATTTTAATAGCTATCTGTCCCCAATAAAGATAGAAAAGCGTATTTATATTCATAAAAAGGTATATTGCACTATAAAAAAACAGCTGAAGAATTTTGGGAGCTAGGAGTAATAAACAACAAAAACAATCCAAAGGAAATATACGTTCAGTAATATGTATAATGTCTCCCAATCTTTGTTTTAAACAATTACATATTGTGTCTTTGTAGGCCACTTGGCAAAAGCAAACCTTTTTTTTTGTAAAGCGAAAAATACAATAAGTAAAATGCAAAATATTGCACCTTAGCAATTGCAGTATTTTTCTCGGTTCGTTCTTTAAACATTTAAGATAATATAGCTTAGCTTTTAAACATATGTATAGTGCCTAATGCATGAGCAATTTTTAATACTTACGTATTCACTATTCATGTAAATAAAGTATTTAGCTAACAATATTAATACATTTAATAACTTCATAACTGCAAGTGTGGTAGGTGAGTTACATTTTTATTAGGATAACTACTAACCTGAACGATTTCAACAAACATTAGTTAAACATTCTAACTACACCTTACTTGTTACATTTCATGTAAAAGCCCTGTAAACAGTATTGTATATCGCTGCTCTTTCAAACAGATATGAATAAATGCAAACACGCGTTCCAAATGGTAATTTTTAATCGTATATAACAACGTATTAACTAGAACATATTTGGAAATCAACATCAAGAAATGTTTTAATTTCCACCGTAATAACTACGAGAAAAAAACATATATGAATATGTCTTTCAAACGAAAGCAATTACGCTGGATATCTCGCAAAGCAATTTTTGACATGGATTTCGCAACAGATAAGATGTTGTTTATACAGTAATGAGCAACTCAAAGAAGTTTCACACGGTTAAAATCATTTATTACAATTCCCAGAAACAGATATAAGTAAAGTCTTGTCATTCCAAAATTTTTCAACCGATAACAAAGAGCATAAATCTTTTAATCTTGTTCAATCACTCGAAATTGAGAATGAAGCATTCGACATACACCTCCTCCCCTCTCAGCATTATCTTAAACAGGATCTCAATTCTGCTGCGTAAGAATTTCGTTCATGTCTTAAAACTGTCAGACAAACTATTTTCGCTTCGATGAAATAAAAGCTTTTGGTGATATTACTGACGTTTAAAAGACAACGTTAATCTCCAGAAAAAATTCTTTCGCTGTCAAGAATATCACTCATGAAACGATTTAATTTGTTCACTGGCGACTAGTTCATCTCTAGAACTTTCAAAAATTTCTCTTTACGGGAAGCTTGATGTTTAATATGCTTTTAAGTAGCAACTTTGGATGCATCTTCATCCTTTTCTTTTGAGCTTACTTTTAAAAAATATGTAAAATAAATGTTGTAACAAGTAAGGGTCCCATCCCCCAAGCTTAAAGGCACAAATTATTCCTCACTTTTCTTAACTTCCGTGATTTGAATTAGGTCAAACATCCTACTTTTTTAGTTTCAAATTCCCAGTTAAAATCATACTCTCCACGTGTCTTGCATTTGATAAATCAATCAAAATAAGAAAAAAAAAATAAAAACACATTTGCATAGGAAAAATAAAGATATCGCTGATATGAAAATGAACATAGGGTGAGTTCTGGTAAGTGCGTACCCTTTTTTTCAAAGTTCATGTTCTCAAGGATGCTGCTCTGTTTAAAAATCTTGTACACTCAAAACTTTTTTTTAGTTTTCTTTCCAGATCCTTTACTAAGATTTTCAAGCATATAATATGTCAAATAAACCATAAGTATAGGTTTTGTGACCTGGTTTATGACACCTATTCTAAGGTACGCACTTTCCCTACCTAGCGGGGTAAGTGCGTCCACATTAAATTATGTGAATATGAGCAGGAAAAAACTTCTGGCACATATTAAATATGTTAGGTAGTTGCCTTGGGATAATACCTAATACTAGAGATCAGCACTTGCTTGCATGGATGAAACGCAATCAGTGATATCCCACGTGTCTTGCGAACAACTGTGATTTGAAGATTGAGAGAGTTGCTTCTGTGATTCTTCCTCTGTCCTTTTAATGAGACCTAGTGAGCAAATGTAAGTTGTTTTCATTTAGTAAACATCACTTATAGTCTACACAGTTTATTTTGGTTTAATACATTAATCAGTCTGTGTTTAAGCCAGGGTTCGCACTTACCCTTTCTTAAATGTAAGATGAGACATGCCAATAGCGTTGTTCTAAATGCATACCCCTGTGATTTTCTTTAATTCTATTTGTATAGTAGATGTAGTGGTGACCTGAGTGAATAATTCGTTTTTTTTTTTTTTTGAATAAATACGGTTTAATTTTTTTTTTATTTAGAATCAGCAGCAGTAAGAAAAAACACAAAATAAAGAGCAGAAAAAGAAAATAATTGATCATGATATGATACTTGTACTTTTATTTTTCTTGTACATTGAAATAGTTTTCTACAAGGTGTTCTTATTTTTTTTAAATATAATTTATTCATTACTCCACCTTCGTTTTTTGAATCAGTTGGTTCCTTATTGAGTGTTTCACTTAATTTCATTGCTTCATTTGTCATTCTGGTTTAAATTAAGTATAGCTTATGATCGCTATTTTCAACGAAAAATTTACTAACTGATATCTAAAAGCCAATATATTTCAGAGGTAATGAATAAAATTGAAATCTTATGCCGCATTCAATGTAAATATAAATACTTGATGGAAATGACGTCGGATTTATAATTGGCTTAGAAAAGAGTTTTAGGCAAAATTAAAGGTGAATTACGAGAGTCGGATTTTCCAAGTAATTTTACACACTTGCCTCATCATAATGGTACACATAATAGTACGCATAATAGTACCCATATGCCTCATGATAGTGGTACGCACTTGCCCCATCATAATGGTACGCACTTACCCCCACCTTACTTTAAAGAAAGGGAAAGTGCGTACCGTCATATAAACAAATTTTAGTTTGAGTATTTGATAAAAATACCCCAGGTATGTTATTAGTAGCTATTACTCAAAAGAAACAACTTGCATTTCTTGATTTCAATTGCTTGGTATGACTACAAGAGAAACTGAAACAAAACCTTCTGAATCTTTACTTTAGAGTTTTTTTGAAGACATTTAAGTTGTCTCTGATTGTGTTTCGTCTATTTAATCCAGGCCTGAATTCTACTTATTGAAATTATCATTAGACAGTTATCTAACATAGTCGATGTGTTGCAGAAGCCATTTCAGGACAGTGTTCATGTAATTCCCAGTGGACGCACTTACCCCGTGGACGCACTTACCAGAACTCACCCTATTACTTTTTTGACTGTAATTACATGCAGAAGCCGTTGTATTTTCAATTTAAAACACACAAACTAAATATACTAAAATCATTTTTAAATATTTATGTACTTGAATTCATTAACCTATTTCTTTTCATTTCTGTGCTACGCCAATACCAGTTATTCAATCATAAAATTAGAATCAAAAATTATAAATTGATTGTAAAAAATTATATTGTGTATTAACACAATATTTGTTCGAGCCAAACAAAAAATTTTTTTTGGAATTCCAAAGACCCGATTGAATAGACGAAGATTTATATATTTATTTATTTATTTTATTTATTTATTTATTTATTTTTTGAAATTTATAATGGGGGAAATTAATTCATTAAAATCAAGCAATAAATTTGGAATAAGTACAATCCCATCCAATATTTTGTGGCATGAATTGTTTTAATCTTGACACATCCAGCTAGTTTGCATGTTTTTCGGAAGATAATGAAAGATCCTATACAATTTAAACTTTGTAGCCGTTTCATTCAAAATCTTGGGTGGTATTGAAAAATTCAGGTGCCCAAAGGGAAAGCCTAACAATAATATTTCACAAATATCACCCCCCCCCAAAAAAACATTAAATTAATGCAAGCTGTTACTTATTTTATGATTTTGATTACTTTATTAATACTCTTTGGTAATAGATTCAATCAATCTACGTCTGTTATTACCTAATTGTTTACTCTGAAGTCCAACCCTTTTCAGAGAACTATTTAAGTTTATCATGTTGATAAAAATCTCGTTCTCGAAATTTACTTAATATGAAGATTGTGTCGGAATTATGATAGGAGATTCTTCCAATTCAGTAAAAAGAAATTTTCAAATTTGAATCTGAATTGTTTTCAGTAAACAAGATCGAAATGATTTTTAAAAGATCCGAGACTTCAACAATTTAAACGGATGTTCAAATTACATTATCCTTTTTTATAGAAAAATAACTATATGCCCTAAAGCAGACATTTTTATCCAGAATATTTTAGGTACTTACCACAACTACCCCACCCTTCCACCACACGCGCTAATATGATAGTAAGGCTGTCCAGGTTCCTACCCCCGAAGGCACGTGATACTCATATTACCTTCTCTTCATCTGCGATATTTGACGAAAAAGTCCTAGTCCGCAAAAGGATGCCTACTCCTTTTCAAGCTCCAAAGCTTCCGAGAATGATATGAAAGATCAAGCATAACGATCGATCTTCTATTGTCCAAAATGTGCGTTCATTGCAATAACCTAAGTTTCTACTGTATGTGTTTTGAAATTATGTATTTCTCATACAATAATATTTTCCGCGTCTATCATCATTTACATTATTATTATTATTATTATTATTATTATTATTATTATTATTATTATTATTATTATTATTATTATTATTATTATTATTCCACATGTATTAATTGCATTTCAAATGTGTTCTGAAAACTTCCTTACGTGTGACATTAAAAGTTAAGGACTTTACTTCAAATTTTAAAAAGATTACCTTTTCAAACGGAAGCAATTATTCGTAGCTTGTATCTTTACTTTTATATGAGAACGCTAGAAATATTTCAGATTTCATAGCTATTATTTAAAATCATCAGCCAAATCCAACAAAAGGGTTTGAGTTCGATCGATTTTTTACCTCATTATCGTGTCAATTTTATTTCATCATTGCTTTGTTAACAGTTGTCTTTGTCATTAGAAATTTTCGATCTGTACTTTTATCTTTGTAATGCAAGATGTAGTATCTTACTTGTACTTCATTGTTTGTTGCAATAAATTGATATATTTAAAGACCTCGTAAATGCAGAAATACTCTTGTAACAGAGAACATCTTAAACTAAATTACACCCGAAAGTAAGAAAATCGAAGTTGAACTGGTAAAGGAGATAAAAAATGCAACCAAGAAAGCACATTCTTTTCACGTTTCAATTATCTTTAAGAATTTTTTGGCTATAAGGTAAATTTATTTGATATCCTTTAAAGAATCAGAAAGGTTGTGTATTTTTCTTCATATTAATTTTGCTCTATTTTCAAATCTTAGCTTAATTTTCGTTGTTTGCTGAATGGAGACAATTTCAATCTAAGTGATATGTTTGTGATATCATGAGCGAGTTAAAAACTACTATTTTTTTCTAAAAACGAATAGCGTTAACATTTCTTTTATAAAATATGCTATTTAATAAATCGCCGGCCACCTTGTCTAGTGGTCAGAGTAGTCTGCCATGGATGGTGTGGCCCCGGGTTCGAGTCCCGGCTTGGGCATGGATGTGCTTTCTCTCTCCTGTCTTGTCCTTTCTTTGTATGAATGTATTGTTGTGTGAAAGGTTGCCTACCCTATAAACGGGTTCCTATGGCATGCGTGTACTGTGGAAGTCGGACTTCACACCAAATAACGGTACAGTTGAAAAAGTGAAGCAGCGCACCCCACATTGCCAGCCTGGCTGGCACACGACAAAAAAAAGTCTACTAAATCAATAACTCAAATAATTACTTGATTTATGTTTAAAGGTATGGCATAAAGTGCTGATTTATAATTGAAAATCTCATCTTAAAATATAATTTTATATATATAATGATTAAGAGTTCTAGGAAAGTTTGAAAGTGCGGATTAGTGAATTTAGGAAGTCTTAAATTTAAGTAGTTCGCAGACTCACTTTTTAAACAAAAAAAAAAAAAAAAAAAGAAAAAAAAAGAAGACGAAAAGCATTGAAAAAAAAACTTTCGTTGTAGACAATTTTCAACGCTACGCATGCGTTTTGTGATTGATCGAGAATTTGAAAGTTAGTTTGTCAGTTTTTCGATTAAGGCTGGACCGTTTAAAGATTTTTTTAAATCTTTTCTTTTCAGTAAAGGTTAAGTTAAAAAGAGTTTGAAATTTAAACGATTTTATATTTTCCTACTTGTTGATGCTGTACCTAAAATAAACCTTGTTTGAAACGCTACCTTGGAGCGTTTGAGTGTGTTATTAATTAAAATGTTACGCGAATACTATAAACTGAAATGAAGCGTACTTAGGGGAAAATATGGATTTATATCCACATCGAAGCACAATGCTTAAAATTAGAAAAAAAAAAACTCTAGACATATGTTTAAGTGCAAAAAAGAAATTACTTGCTGTAGAATTGTCTCTAAAATGTAAATCAAATAGGCATTATATAGAATATGATGTAATTTATTGGTGTTTGAAATTTAGATTCCATTTCACATATCGACATCAATTTATTCCATTTCAGACAATTATGTCACAGTTTCGTGCGAAAGCAATTTAATACTTATTTAGCTTTTTCCATTTTAAAATGAAAATGCATGTTTCATAAATCCTAAATATTTCTCAAAAACTTTAAAACAAATTATAAGAAGATTATCCCGATATTCTTGCTTATGAAATTCATAGCATAAAACTATATATTTGGAGAATAATACTGGTAATTATGTAAATATTACACTAATAGGTAATCCATATTTCAAAGCGAAAATTAAAAAGATCTGTAAAATCCCATTAGCTTTTCCATTTCACTTGAAAATATAATCCAATTTAACAAAGCTTTAAATCAGCTTTATATGCTTAGTGTGACAACATTTTGCTCATGTAGTAATTATTTTCATGGTTTAAATGACAATAAGCACATTTCAGATTTAAAAATTTTTTTTATTATCAACTACAAGACATGCAAGTGCATTAAGTCGAAAAAATAATCTCTAAAATCACTGCACAAAATACTCTTTAAAATGAGATTTATTTCAAGACTAAATCTTGCGTAAGCCAGAGCTCAAAAAAAATAGCTATTCTGCAAACACGTAATGAAAGTAGCTAAATTTAAGTATTCAGAATATATATTTTTCATAAAATATTCTCAAGCATCATGCTAAGCCTAAGAGCATTAAGGTAAATGAACATTTTTTTTCTTAAATTTGAACTGAGTTATGATGAGTAAAATCAACGCTTTCTCCAAAATCGTTAACATGCTATGTATGTGGTGAAATCAAGTGTTTTTACTTTCAAGACTGAAAAAAAATGGCTGTTGAAAGTATAGCTTTGTTTTCATATTTTATCTTTTACTAAATAAATATTATGCTATAAGTTAGATTAGTGTTGCTTTTTTGTGTGTAACTTGAAAAGAAGCGTGAATTGAAATTTTACAATCGCAAATATAGTTTCTGAACTGATTTGCCAAGGGAAATCATAACAAGGTCTTTAAAAAAGCTGATGTATTTGCAAAAATAAAAGTTGTTATTATAGTTAGACTTTTTTAAAACTAATGTGCAAAATTTGAAAAAAAAAATGCATAATTCTGTATTTTGTATAGGTATAGTACATTCCCAAACTGTTTTGAGAAATTAAAAGATATTATTGAATATTCATCTTAACGAAGAGAGTCTACAGTCAAACGTAGAGATACACATGTCTTTGACTTGAACTATGTCATGCTTTGAACACCTACTTTGAAAAATTATCTCTCCAAACTATGATTTTTGTTTTTTAAATAACCTTTGGCTTTTTTAAGTGTACGGCTTAATATAAGCTTAAGGAGATAATATATTTCATAGATCATACTGTGCCTCTTAAAGGGTACATTCATTCTCTTATCTTAGTGAAGCCATTTTCAAACCATTCTGTAATTTGTGTGCAAAAAAAAAAAGTTTCTTTATTTCCGTAGCAGTTTTTGCGCGAGCACCACCGGTATATAAATCAATAAATGAGTTCAACAGTGTTGGTTTTCCTAAACGTTACAGATCTACATTAACGAAAATATCATTAACTCTATCATACACGTAAAATATTCAACATATTTTCAGTTAATTTTAATTTGGGTTGTAAAATATTAATGAATTGTAACAGCTACATTGTAAAAAGCAAAAATTAATATTTTTTAAGCTGTAAAAAATAACTATATAAAGTATGTTTAAATCTTGTTAAATACGCTCAGTTTCAAAAAAAATTCTATTTTGGTTTACATTCATGCCACTTTCCGGATGCATTAACAGTGATTAAAGCAATTGCATTTCCTTTCCCTCTTACTTAGTAATGAACATTGAAACCCTTTCTCCACAAACCGTTAAGTGATCTTGCTAGAATTATAAACATATTTTAAACTTTCTCTTAAGTATGATGTATGTTCTCCAGAGGAAACCTTATTATACCGTAAACTCTTTAAAAATTATTTAAAAAGCTTAAAAACATCTTGAAGTCTAAAGTGCATACAGATTGACTTACATCTTCAGAGGGAAATTAATTAAGTTAGTAAATACTTTACTTCGTAAACGGAATACTTAACTATGTAAGAAGAGCAAAACGAATGAGTAATGTTTTGAATTTCCCGAAATTTCAGGTGTTTCAAGCAGTTTGAGCCGAAAGCACTTTCCGTGTAGGTTGTTTATTTCATGAGTGGAAAGGAATCATTAAGGTGCTCAAGTTTCTCGTAGCTTTAAGAATAACAGTGCAATTATATGAGTAATGCGTTCAAGTGGTTGTAGAAAATTGAAACTTCTCTCATTAAATTACGATCTTTTGAATCGTTTCTGGCGGATGTAATTCTAAGGAAAGGGTAATAGAGCTGAATTACGGCAACATTTTTGCTCATTTTAAAAGCGTTTTTTTTTTTTAATTTTTTATTATAGGTATTTTTCAAAGATGACTTCATAGGATTTTCTTACGTAAGACAAAGATTTCATAACGAATGGAACAAAAAATATCCATTTGATTTTACAGTTAGCTGCATTTGAACAATACACTTTTAGTATGCTACTTTATCTCACGTTGTCGGGGTTTCTTTTTACCTACTTAAGTCTCATCTACAAGTCTTATAAAAGTCTTATATAAAGGTGGTTTGTGTGATGAGTATGCATTTCGTGAGAACTGTCAGGTTGTATTTTAACTTCTTCTAGTGACTTGATTTAAATACGTCTTTTTTTTTATAGCATGTTTTTAGGGTTTTTTGAATTGTTTCCTGAGTTATCCTTTTGAGTAACCTATAGTCATGAATCAGAACAGATGATTTATCTCATATCTTTGTAGCTCCTCCTGAATGCCTAAGTTAAATGTTATTCTTATTTTAATATTTTGTTTCAAATGATGATATTTTATATTAAGAAACATATAATGGTTAGTTTTGTTTATATGAAGATAATTTAAAAGCCGAACAATTGTCGGACATAAACGTAACTTGAGTTAGGTGTATGTATAACTCATAATCGTAAAAATGTATTGAGTAGGATACATCACACGCAAAAAAAGATGTTAATAATTTTATGGAATAAAAATAATGTAGAGACAATTTTATGTACTAGGTTTTGATTAATGAATCCCCCAGGCTAAGTGAAACACGTTAACCACTTTGTTACGCAGTTGCACATCGAAAACTATAAAAATGTTTTTTTCTATAGGAATGAAGTTGGAAAATGTATATTAAAAATATGCTTTAATATTTTGAAGAATTTTAAATGGACCTGTTTGAATTCCTTTTTAAAGAGAATTAATTGTCATGCGTCAAATACATGACGTTAAATAAACATTTATGCTCTGTTAAACCAAATCCAACAACAGTCATAAATACTAAGAGCAATAAGCATTCCTAAAAAGCATATTCTATTTTTATTGCTTTTACTTTAAAAAAAAACCTATTATAACCCGATGAATAGTTTTAAAGCAAACTGCTACGAGTAGCATTTACAGCTTTGAACCAGTAGCGCAAATGCAGAGTATGTATTGGGATCCAATGATGGGATTTAACCTTTTCCAACATGCCTAAATGATACCCTAATATTCATTTATCACATTCCGTTAATGACGTCTCTGATAAATTTATGTTTCGGCTAATGTCGCGTGTTTCTAAGTGAACGGATAATGCCTCAGCAACACACCAGATCGATTAGCAAATCATAACATTCCACGGAAGGAAGTAAGGGAATATGCAGGTTTAACATACGTGTATTAATATAATTCGTATAAAAGAAGTAACGCTTATGCTGAATATAGCAGATAATATCACATCTAATGCATCAAAGCGCTAAGTAAAACTAGTCTGCTAGCATGAATTTATTGTAAGTAGGCAGTGCTAAATTGGGAAAAAATTTTAATTCATCAAAATGTGTCATAAAAAACATTTTCAAAGTAAAACTGAAATGTTAGGAAAACATTAAAATGAACTGTCGCATAAATCATTAAAACAGAAAATGTTTGGCTTTCGTTTCAGTCATCGCACTTAAATTGCAGCTAACGATCAAATAACAATTTTTCAATTAAAAAAAACAATGCTTATAAAATACTGTATTGCTTGCATCTGTGTTTTAGTTAACTTTGTAAGTCTTGTAACAGGAAATATGATCACCTTAAAATTGCTCTTGCTTGCCTATCTTTTCATTATTAGGGTCTTGTTTTCATTTTATTAATGTATTTCGAGTGTAATGATCAATACATAAACGTACGTTATGTTAATTCGGTTACTACGCAAAAGCAAATACATTAAGTAAAACCAATAGGGTCAGTAGAGGTAATTATGAACAAATTTTTACACTTTCGCACGCTAATTGCTCTCTGGAGCAGTATGTCCTATTTAAAAATCTAAACACCTATCAGAAACAACTATTGACTCCTCTGCTACACTGCGCGACCGTTTTTTTAATTTTTTGGCTGATGGAAGTTTTTTAAAAATCCTTGTTCTTAATTACCCCAATTGTTCATAATTACCCCATACAACATGGGGTAAATATGAACATGATTTTTCCGTGGCTTACCCTGGCTTCTCAGTGAATTCCTTCATTTTATCATAAAAATGATATACCACGAAAGGATATCTGGCTTTCTTTCTAGATTTTCGAAGGAGTTCTGTTTTTTTTTTTAGAGAAATGTTCGAATACATCTTCATGAAACTATGGTGGCAGTCATCACCTGGCTTTTCATCTTTGAATCGGACGTGCAACCCATAAGCCAAAGCAAAGTCTTGAATAAGGCTTTTCAACTCGTCCCTGTCACAAGAAAACCCAATACGAGCCCTAGCAATTAGATATTTTTCTAAAGTTAGCTCCACATCAGTTGGCATGTCCGTTGGGCGACCTGCTCCCATCCTATCAATTTCGACTTTACCTTTAACTCTGTTGTGCAAAACACCCAGAGATATGGCGTAGGGGTCTACTGCTTCTCTGTAGGTCATATTCCTATTTGTAATATTGACTTCACTCGTGTATTGAGGAGGTGGCTTCTTCTTCACATAAGTGCCAGATATTTTGGACGTTCAAACGTACAAACAAGTTCATATAAATTATTACAAAACGTCGGCTCAGTTAAATGGTCAAAATAACTATATGAATCATAAAATTTGACTTGAAGTGGAAAAAACTACTTTGAAAAAAATGTTCATAATTACCCCTACCTAGAAAAATACGGGGTAATTATGAACACCTTCCTGCAGGGTGCTAAAAATAAAAGACAGCGAAACTCCAGTTGATTCCTGCTAAAGGCTTAATAACTGAAGGCAAATATAATGAAAACAATAACTTACCACAATTTTATCAGTCCGAACAGAATGGAAATTGAAGACTGTGAAGAACTCTTTGACAACTTTTGTGAGAAGGGTTAGGATACTACTAAGGAAATAGCTGGTACAGTGTTGCCACATCAGTGAAAAAAATATCCCTAACCTAATAATGAAGAAGTGAACTTCCAGTTGCTACTACTATTTGGGGTTACTCCATTGCTTACAGAAGCGCTAATGTCGTTTGTTCTGAATTACCCCATTTTCACAATTATCCCGCTTGACCCTACGCTTTAAAAGAACGCTGTATATACGTATTAAACATTTAAAATGTGTCTCATAAGGCGAGTTGTTTTCTATCAAAGTCGGTACTGTATTATTTTCTTTCCACCCATTGATGCATTATGTTTGAACACTGTATTTGAAATGGGTTTTATTACTCTTATTTAAAAAAAAATGAAAATGAAGCAAAAGTAAAAAAATCCAGAACAAGCCGTATATCAATTAATGGAAGAATTTTGTGTTGCACATATAGTTCATAGTTGTATTATTTTCTATAGTAGTCGTTATGGGGGTTCGACCTAAACATTTACAGTGTCATGCCACAAATGCATAAAGACCGTGACGAGATGGCACTTGTCAATCATATGAGAAATCGAGTCCATTCTTTAAAATAGGTAAAGAAGGAAGAAATTGACGTGTGGCATATTCGTAAATTTAGATATACTTTGGAGATAAGACACATTTAATAAAAGAGGACAAAATTCTTTAACGTATGAGGCCAAAAAAAGAAAACAACAACAACAACAACATTAAAACAAACCATTATAAATTTACCGTCTGAAAGAATTATTTTTCTACATTTTAATTTATTTTAATATAAATTGCAGTAAATAGCTTGAGTAAAAGAATTTAGTTTTTAATTTATCGTTCGTGGTTGAAGTTTATTTATGTTTATTATTATTATTTTTATGAAGAATAACGTACGAAATTTTGATAACTAACACTTAAAATGTTTAGAATCAATTGTCATAAATGTAACTCTCCGTAATACATTAGTTGTTTCCAGCTATTCAGTTTCAGAATTTTTATTAAAATAAAAAGGTTTTCAACTCACAAAATGCGAGGATTCTTAGAGCAATTATTTTTAGTGCTCTAATTTACCCCGATCCCTTAGTAAACAATGCCTTAACTTGCCGACGTGTCATTTGTCTAACCACTTTGAATATACGGGGTGACAATGCCTTAAAAAACGTTGGACATCTTTATAAACAAATAAGACACCACAAGAAAAAATTACAGTGGAAAGAGAGGAAATAGACACCAGGGATCCGTTGGGAATTGAATACAAGACTCCGGTATTCAAAGCTAAGCTTAAACCTCAGAGCCACGGAAATCCCTGGAAGCAAGGTATTTGTTGCATTATGCGCAGGGAAAATGTACGGGCATTCTCAGTTGAAATGATTATATTTGACTTACATAATGATTTTTGATATTTCTACTACTATGAAACCTTGATACAAAGGGATCTAAGAGCGATAATAAAAAAAGGGGCGGAGGAGAGATTAACTGCAGTTGATAGAACAAATGCTTGCTTATGATGTGCTAATCAGATGTTAGAAGAAATTGTGACAAGGGATGCTGCCAAACTTAGTTTGGCATTACAGCTTCCATACGGCTCGAACTTGGCCATCATTTTCCTTAAACCTTCCTTTGGTCATTTACACCCCTTTTCTTCTCATTTTATCAATTAAAGATAGGATTCTTTCTGTTTGAAATGCAACTATTTGACATTAAGTAGGGTGGTTCATCACAACATTTCAGAAGAAAATAATGATCCCCTAACATTTTTTATTTTTTTTATTTGAAATATGAAACATTGCCTGAAACTAAGGAAAAACATTTTACTTCATTAGTATTATGTTTCTTATCATGTGTTATTATTTTCATTTTGTAAAAGTAAATAATTTAAATCTGCTTACCAAGTTCATTATTTTAAAGATGGGCTTTAAATATCCATATATTTACAAATGTCTTCCTCCATCTATCAAATTTTATTTTTTTCTTTTGTTACTTGTTTTAGTTCATTTAAAAATTTTGTTAGCTTTTCATTAGTGTTTCCACATGCTTTGTAAGAATTTTAAATAGTGGGGTATATAAAATGTTTCCTCTTCAAGAAGGAACAATTATTGATTACTGAGATAATAGTTGATCGTGTTTTTTTTTTTTTTTTTTGTAGTAAATATGATCAGATTAAAAAACAAATGCATAATTTTAGTTCTTTTATGTGAGTTCCATCCAAATAGAAGATGCATCCAAGCCTTCAAATGCACTATATGCTGACTTAATTCAATCTTCCCAAGTAGCTCACTTCGTTTTTTAACGGTTGTACAGGGTGCGGCAAAAAAACTCGGACAAAGTTTGTCACGTCCTGACACCAACATGTTTTACTATAAACAGCTAATTATTTTTTAAAAAGATTCTACATGTT
Source organism: Uloborus plumipes (assembly GCA_038373865.1). Classification (NCBI taxonomy): domain Eukaryota; kingdom Metazoa; phylum Arthropoda; class Arachnida; order Araneae; family Uloboridae; genus Uloborus; species Uloborus plumipes. The sequence continues at coordinate 124,170 of JAXGGA010000159.1, forward strand.
TTCCTGCATTGAGGAAAACATGTCGATTGCAGTGTCGATTTTGTATTCATCAATGCTGTTTTGTTTCCAGAATGACAGAAGGATACGTTGCTATTTTTTTACTGTTTCGAGCTTGTAAATGTCAATTCGTTTGCTCAAAATCCCTCGACAGCCTGTTTCCGATGCAATTAGCTGGTACAAAGTGCTTGGTCATGACTTACGCCGTCCAGGAAGCAGAAGAAAACTGACCGTGAACACATTTTCCAACCGTAGGCTCATCAAGAAGCGAGTGCAGTGAAATTTGAGGGTCTCCGTTAAAAAAACCGCTCGTACGATCGAATCAGCAACCGATCAGTTCGGCGAATAGCTAAACAAGAACTTAAACTGAAGCCGTACAAGCTCCTAAAAGTGCAACTTCTCACTGAAGAGAAAAAGCGCGTAAGGCTTCAAACATGTCGCCAGCTCAAACGTCGGGCCGCAGGTGAGAGATGGAGGCGCATCCTCTTCACAGATGAGAAGCTGTTCACTGTTGAACAGGCGCATAACCGCCAAAACGACAGAATCTGGTTCACTAAAGCTCCTGGCACATCGGCCATCGTCAAACACTACCAAAATCCACAATCGGGGATGGTCTGGAGGGGAATTTGTGACAGCGGCAAAACTCCTCTTGTTTTTGTGGATTAAGGGGTCAAAATCAACCAAGAAATGTATCGCCGCAACATTTTTCAGGCCGTCGTACTTCTGTGAGCCCAGCAGCACTTTGGTGATGAGGATTGGATGTTCCAAAAGGACTCAGCGCCGGCTCACAGGACAAAACGACTCAGGATTTGTGCCGGACCCATTTTTCAGACTTCATCTCCTCTACGGAATGCCCCCTACTCGCAGGATCTGAATCCCATGGATTACAGTGTGTGGTCCAGTTTGGAGGCCAGGGCCTGTGCTAAGCCCCACAAAAGCTTGGAATCGTTGAAGCAGTCGCTTCTTTGAGAATGAGCCCGATTGTCGCTGAAAGATCTGCGGCCCATCGCAGAAAATTTCAAGTTACGTTTGGATCTGTATATCACCGTTGAAGGAAGCCACTTCGAAACCTGCTGAGTATATTATTGTTAGAAGTCTATGTTAACATTATTAATTGTTGTTTTGCTAAATTTCTTTTATTTAATAAAATTTATCACAATAAATCTTTGTCCGGGTTTTTCTGCCGCACCCTGTAAAATGGTTATTAACGTTGTAACAACCGCTTAACAACGTTTATAAAACGTTTAAAGGTTATTTGCGCTACCTGGGTTATTTGTGAAATGTTTTATGCTAGTTTTATCAACGCTTTATAGAAAGCTAGCTTTGAACATTATTTATAGCTTCGAAAAAATACTGCCCCCATGTCAATGCCTTAAACACTGTTTGATAACCGTTTTAAAAATGCATCATCAAAAAACTAGATGATCATTAATTATCTCAGAAGTGATCAAGAAGTAATCCGATCTTGGCCAAATCTAGATCACTGAAAAGCTAAAAGTAGTTAAAACACTTTTTAATTTTGGAGAAAAATATAGATATACTATTAGACTTAACATATAAATGATCAAACTTTCGTCGAAAACTCAAATGCTACTTTGAATTTGCCCCCCCCCCCCCGCCTTCCCTTTAATAAAGTTGTTTGCATTTTGTATCAGAAATTACCCCGGGTCAAATTAATACAGAATAAGGTCTAGCTTTTTAAATGGATAGCACTTTCCTGACAACAAGTTCTAAATATTTCACACACATTCAGTACATCTCTTGCTATATACTCACCATCATTGTTGCATTTGTCAGAGTTCCAGTGCATTTCTCTAAAAACTCATCTAATGATGTTACGCAACAGTTTCTGTAGTTGAACTTGTTCTTTATAATGCTTAATTGGTGCCTAATAAATACACTTATGTTCAGGTTCTGTTTTTTAATTTCACTTTTAGATTTAATTATTAGAAAAGCTTTAATAGGTGCGTTTTTAAAACAGTTTTACGAAGAAATTAAAATTCCTAATTTAACATATGATTTAATTTATTTTTTCGTCATTATATTTTTTCCAAGAAACTAGAGGAAAATGTTGCACCTCATTATCAAGATTAAAAAAGGAAAACTTGTACTAAACAAAAGTACGACATGCTTAAATTATTAGCGTAACACACAAAACATATTGCATTTAGATTAAATATGAAATTCCAAATCCTATACATTTTTTCTAGCTGTACTCTTATTTTTGAAAAAAAACAAGTTAAACTTTATTTTTACTTTAAAAACTTTAAGATAAAAAACATTGAAATGATACGCTAAAAGAACTACGCCATTTGGGATTACATGAACACGTACCACGATGTTTAAAAAAGCTCTTAGCCAGTAGATGTTAAAAACTGACATTGCGACATTATTTTTGCTCCAGTACGTGTGATATTTCTTTCGCGTTTGTTTAAAATTTTGTTTTCTTTTAATTTAGTCTAACGCTGCAGTTACATTATATTTACTTATTATAAAGTAATATATGACAAGTAGTTTTTTTTTTCTCAATGATACTAAAGTGAAAAATTACAAAAAACGGGATAATTACATTCGAAGCTCGTTGAAGGGAACTTCAAGGGACCTTTCAAATCAATTTATCTTAACCGTAGTTCGTCTCATACGAGCACCAATTAAAAAAAAAAAAAAAAAACTATTGGACGGAGATTGTAAAAATAGTTGTTCTTAGCAGTAGCTCATTTTAAGCATGTTAAAATTAACGATGTTTGAATGCATTTTCAATGATAAATGAAACATTTTAAAAACATTTTTGACGGTAAAAAATAACTTATTTTTATTTTAGAAATAAATTTACTGTATAGTAAGTAAAAAGACGACTTAAAAAGTAGGGTTAGCTGGTGGTGATATAGATCTATTTTTTGATGAATTGATAGTAAAAAATAGTACTCATTAGGTCAAAAGCTTAAGAGGGTTGAAATATGGCGCGTTTTGCCTACTAGCAATTGCGACTGGCCATTTTCAAACCACTGTTCAAAAACATATCAGTTAAATATTACGATAGATAAGTTTGTGACACATAATCTGACATAAAAAAATAAAGAAGAGCGCAGGAATATTCCATGAACGGGGGGGTGGGTCTTTAAAGAATTATAATTTTTTAATTTTAAATTCTACGTTATAAATTCTAATCCGAGCGAGATGGTAAACAAAGGCAACGCGGTAAAAAATCGTAATAGAACACTGAAAATTACAATAATTAATTCTTCGTGGTTGCTGACAAATCGTGAATTTTTAATCACAAATGGCAAGCTCTTTTTTGTTTTAATTAACAGAAAATAATAAAGTTGTTTGCTATACTTAGCTAAGTTTTAGTAAACACATTTTTATTAGGAATGTATTTTATCTTGCGCAAATATTATGAAGTATTCTTCATCAAATATTAGCTTTTCATGTTCCAAAAGACTGAAATTGTTTTTCTTAAACATGAAAAGACTTCATAAATAAATACACGAAATCAAAATTCCCCTTTGGGGGGCACAAAATTAGTAATTCTGCCACAAAACAATCAGGTTGAAAGTACTTATCTAATCCCACAGGACGGAATAACGGGACAAAATAACAAATGTTTTTCCTGTTACCCTGTGATTAAATTCTCATTTCTGTTTCAGAAGCTGGGCAAAGTATTATTTTATGGAGGAATTGCTTTATCTCAGTAGAACTCGGGGTTGTGCATTTTTTTATGAGTAAACAAGTTAATAAAACTGGTTGTTTCGGTAAGCTGTAGAGATCAAAATAAATTCTGGATGCACCGGAGAATTTTCTTCTGAGTTTAGATTTCTCCATATCTAAGATTTTTTAAGGCTTTTAATAAATTTTGTGTGACAAAAGTTTTATTTCAATAAAGTATTTGAGAAATCAAGATTTTTTTTGTTCATTATAATAATTCGTTAAATATAATTGTATTAGAAAAAAACGTGTAGTACTAACGCAAAAATAGACTCGCAGAAGATTTTTTAAAAATATGCTACTGAAAATACCAGTAATCTAAATACAATAATATTAATAATAACAGCAACAACAACAACACATTTTGAAGGAAACAGACGTGTCTAAAACATCAAACACAATAACTACAAAATAAAAAAAATAATAATAATTTTGTTACAAAAATATGATTTTTAACTTTTATCAGTTACTGAAATGATATTTGTATTAATGTAGACTTGAATAATGATTAGAAATACTTTTGTATTATCTTTATTTCAAATTGGGTAATTATTACGAGCAATTAAATGCTGCCTTTACGTTCTACATAAGAAAATATTAAATAATAATTTGTGTGTTTTTGCTTATTGTCTCGACTTTTTATGACACTTATAAAGAACCAAGTAAAGTTATCATATTAGATGCGGAGTATGATTTTACTATCGTCCAAATTTAGGTGATTCAAGTCCATGTTTACGTTCAGGGTCTATTATCGCATCCCACAAGAGTATGTTCTTGCAATCTATAAAAATGAATTGATTGGTACTTTTGCTAGAATACACTTTTATTATTGAAATAAAGCTAAAGTGCATTTTTATAAATGACTCTTTAAGATAATCCTACTTTTCTACATTTATCCATAGACTAAATATGGTAAGAAAGAAAATGTTTAAAAACTTTTCCGTGTGCGCTATTTCCTTTTGAATTTTACTCCGACCAAAAAAAAAAAAAAAACCGTGACTTTGACAGAATCTCAGGGCCTGAAAAAAAAATCAATGAACAGAAGTAGGAAGCGGATTAAAACGTCTGCACAAGTCATTGAACACCTTCATAACCTTCTGTTAAAAGTCTCATCGTATATGTCTGGTCTATTCCCTACTTCACAGAATTTTAAATGAGGCGTTATAAAAGACGACAGCTCTTCTCCATCTTTGTGTTTTGGGACATCAAAAATTCTCAGAATCTTTCCTTATTATATGTCGTATTGCGTAACGAAATATAAATAATGTTCCATTGAGATTTTCACGAGGAGTCAATTACGTCGTCAACAAAAATGTTAGAATATAAATGAATTACGCTACATTCCAATTTATTTTATGCTCTAGCTTTTAGTATAAACCAGCTATACATTTAGTCAAGTTATTTTATTTTCATACTAAAGGTTTTTAAAACTTTAATTCCAATGGATTTTCAAACTTTATTATTTATAACTCATAAAACTTTAAACGCTCTCAATTATGCAACTTTTTTCTAAGTGATCATCATCCCCATGATATTGAAACAAAAGTTATTGTTTGTCTGAAGAAATAGTTGGTATTTAGAATATCGTGAGCGCTATGCAATTTTTAGGTAATGTAAAATTAATTTCAGAAAAATTTGTATTACATCTTCATTACGTGGCAGCACTATTTGGAAGCATTTTTAGACTTTAATTAACACAGAGTTTTTGCAGAAAATATTAGTAAAAGTGCTTCGTCAAAAATGGTTGCTTTTTTATCACTTCTGTTTCTGCGGTAAAGTTCATATTTTATGTAACAATGTTAAAGCATTATTAACGGAAGAAATAAAAAGAAAAAAAAGACATACTTGCGTTTGTTCTTCATTGTAACAAATTAATGCAGATAGTCAACATCAGTATGATATCAGCGTGATCATGAATTTAGTCCAGCTTTGGTACGAAAATCATGGCTTACATTAAACTCATGATTACATTAAGTTCGTTACGGAAATTGTGTGACGAACTACTCTTTTCAGTTGCATTTGGTTTTAATTTTTATCATTACAGAACCATAGCTGCACCTTTTGTATTAACATTCAGTTTAGATCAAACTAGTTTAACTAAAATATTAGGTAAGCCAAATTAAAAGTTTATACTGCTGATCTATCTAATCGTTAAGTACAAGTACGGAAGAATAAAGAAAAAAATAAGTGAAAATTGATATTTCGACCTACACTTTATGACGAAAAGCATTGAGACACTTTTAAAAATCCTCATTTTTAAGGATTAATTAAGAAATCAGAGACCAATTGTCTCCATAACATTTGACCCGTAAAATATAGGCTTCAGCTAAACTTACCAAACATAAATAGAGATTGGGGGGGGGGGGGTAAAAAGGGGCAGGGGAAACAGAAACGTTTTTGCCCATAATTCATCTTAAATAGCTGGGATTAAGGTGTAACTTAAATACTATGTTTAATTATTTTACGTATTTTCCTGCAGGCTGCACTTACATTTTCGAAGATATAAACATTTCTTTCAAAACTGCAGATTTTTAATTGTCAAAAAAAAAAAAAAAGCTTTTACCAAAAAAAAATCTACAGTTAAGGAACTAAATTATTTCAAATTTAAGAATTTGGAATCAAACCCCCTTTTTTACAATTTACGGAACTACTATTTAAATAGCTAACGGCACTAAATATTAATATATACATATAGAAAAAAATTACTTTTGAAAGTACTCTCAACAACTTTGTCAAACTGAAAATGGAAGACCAAATATATGAAACCAAAACACAGCAAAGTGCGGAGTCCATAATATAAAATTTCATTAAACAAGAGAAGATAAACTTATTCGTTTTCTTTTATGATCCATAATGTTCTTCACTTGCAAAATACAACTAACTAGTTTGATTAATTTTAAATATATGTATTCGCAAGTGCTAGTGCTAAACTTTTAATGAAAACTTTCTTGAAACAAGAAGAGATAAAGTTATCTTTGTCTCTTATGCTCGACAGTTTTCTTCACTTTCAAAGGACAACTAACTGGTTTAATTAATCCAAAAATTGTATACTCTAAGATGATTTCAAATCGCCAGGTTATAGAAAAGAGAATCATTCCCTTTGAAGAAAAAAACCACTCTCAACTTTCCTCAGAAGCAAATAACTTGTGCGTGCCTATAATTATGCAGGTGGGTGAACATAAGCAAACAAGCTAAAAAGATAGAGTTCGAAATACGTGTTTGCTTTTGCCACGAACATATTTAATTTTGCGTCACTTTAATCTTTAAATCTGTTTTTCCATTCCAAGTTTGAAAATCGATTCTAAAATGTTATTCGGTTAAAGCTTCACAGAAACCAAAGTAAATTTATAGCAGGATGCACTTTGAAGCTGTGAACTATTTCATCATTTTTAGCCTTCTCGGATTTAATGCATCGGTTAGTTAATCTTGCTGCTGAATATTTTTGGAATTGCTGATGATATATATAAATGTATCAAGTTCTTATGCAGAGAAAATATTTATTTCAATCTCGGATATATTTTTTTTCTAAAACATATGCTGCAGTTTCCTCCTTTTTATTAGATTTAAAGGGAGTTCTGGGTAACAAGTGGTTTTAAGACATTTCATTTCATTTATAATACACATTAATTTCTTTCTTATTTCAGTGAATAAAAATATAAATGTCAAGAAATACACATAGAATTGAAAATACAGCCTGATAACAAAAATACGCGACGAAAACATTTTATTTTTAGCAGTGGGAAACTATAAACAGCCTTCTAAGGAGAGCTGCTCGTATGTCCGCGATAAAGTTTAGAATTATTTTTGAACATATGTTTAATTAATTTTTTGTGATATGTATACTTAAATTTCGTTTACCTGCGATAGAAATATTCACAAAATACCGACTCAGGGATGTTCATATTTTTAAACTAACATTTTTTAAATTAATTTCAGCCGAATTTTGCTGTTAATATAATTTTGATTTACTCCAATATTTTAAGGACTATTTCAGTTTTACTACTGCGTAAGACTACTACTACGTAGATTTTTATTTACTACTACGTAAAGCTAGAATACTAGAAGAGCAAGGCAACGTTTAACTGGTAGCATTATTCTGTTAATCTGTTTATATTTTGATTTGCTTCTGTAAACGATTTCAGAATTGGACATGCCATGATATGGTCTCATAGCAACAACTTTTACGGTACGGTAAGGGCTCTACTCAACAATTTTAAAACTAACTTGCGCCATTTCGCTCTTTGAGTAATAATCGGTTGAAAATGACTAATAAGGGATTTTTTAAATAACAAAAAATAGTGTTGTTTTACTTTATAAAATTGAGTTGTGAATCAGCATGCCATTTGCTTTCAATCCAAACTAAACGTGACTATGCATAACACAGTAAATCATCGTTAAATGCAGTTTATTACGTTGCTGTTTGAGGTGTAATAAACGCTACCACGTCAAAAGATTTTTCCTTTTTCCCGCTCGAATGTAGAGCAACAAAAGTTATATCTTTTGTAGTTATTAATATTTTATATTTAAACCACCTATTTTTCTTCTATCTACTGGTGTCCCTTCGCAATTTCGTCTTTAATTAGTTTTGTAATAGATATTTCAATTATTCTATATTTGTACACAAACTTTGTATTATTTGCACATATGCTGTTATAGGTGTATGTATATGTAGTTATGGTACTGTTTCTCTAGAATTCATATAAATAAATATCAAGAACATCATTAAAGTTTTCAGGTTTCAATTTGCTAATTTTTGAGGAGAATACAATGAATATAATGTTGAGGTCACATATACCCCACCTTTTACGCTCAAAAGGAATCATATCAACATTTAACTCTCCGAATAACTTACTTAGGAGATAGCATTCGTGAGAATTTTTCTCACACCATTTATTTCCCTCAAATTCAATACATATACTTCGTAATTGGTTCATTCATTTATTTGGTCTATTTAGTTACATGCATGGTTTAATATTTGGTAAAACAAAATAAAAACAACTTTTTGGTAGCGAATACAACATGCTATTTCACCTACTACACGTAGGCAACTGTCGGAATTAGTGCATTGGACCCATCGGCCATAGAGGCCCCCATAGTAAATTACAAGTAGGGCTCTAATTTTCATTTAAAAGTAGGGAACACCATTGTTTCTCATTATAAATAAGGTTTTTTTTTTAAAGAAAGCAAACCATTCCACATTAATAGAAACGAAATAGCAAGTAACTACAGTATTTTGAAAAAAATATATAGTTTGTAGTTGGAACGTTTTTAATAGATATGAAAAGCATTAGTAAAAATCTAAACACAATCTACATAAAATCTAGAATATAGCAACAGTGGCAAATATTTCTATTATCAAAAAGAGTGAAATATGTATCTCCTTATTAATCATATTTTTTATTTTTCAGAACCGTCGCTGCACGGAACTCGAGAGCGCCCCATCCACCATCAAACCCAATATCCGAGCTCCACCTCCATCTCCCGACTTGCAACGTGCTGACTTGTCTCATTTCATACCTCCTCCACCAATCTTCATACCTCCATTGTCTCCAGGAGCCTCTGTCGATGATGCTCTGAATTACATTCCTTTGCGAGAGACGTCGTCTGCTGGGGGTAGCAAGGCCGCCCCCCAAGAGGGAGGACAACATGCGTGAGTCACGCTTCTTGCTCGCTTGACCATCCGTCGGATGAGCGGGGACGGTTGGTTGAGTTACTGGTTATATTTTGGTGGTTTGTGGAAGGTGATGGCATCTACTACGAGGTAGTGTGGGAGAACAAATGTTATCAAACCTTGTGGGAGATATTCTTAATCTATTTTTCTACTTCAAACATTGATAAGAAGACAAAAAAAATATTGTAAATAGCTCCGAAACATTATAGATCATTTTTGAGCAACAATGCGGGATTTTACCATCAAACCCAACATCCGAGGTTCACCCCCATCACCCGACTTGTAACGCGATGATTTGTCTTATTTCATTCCTCCTCCACCAATCTTCACACCTCCATTGTCTCCAGGGGCCTAAGTCGATGACGATCTGACCTTCATTTCGTTACAGGAGCCTGGGGTATAGTAAAACTGCGAAGGTATGGCGGGGGTTCAGTGGAAATGGATATGGACCACTTAATTTTGAAATAGGTTGGCAGTAGTAGTCGCGTAAGCAGTAAAGACGTGCGTTCCCGCTAATCCATCCCATCTTTAAATGAAGTGGTCTGTTTCCGCTTCTAGTCAACCCGCCATCACTTCGCGGTTTAACTTCAGTAGTAAAGCGCACCCCCCTCCCTCTTCCCCAAGAGGGACAACATGCGTGAGTCACGCTTCTTGCTCGCTTGTCCATCCGTAGGATGAGCGGGGACGGTTGGTTGAGTTACTGGTTATATTTTGGTGGTAAGTGGAAGGCGATGGCATCTACTACGAGGTAGTGTGGGGGAGGAAGTATTGCCCAACATCGTGGGATTTCTTCTTAATCTTCAGTAGTAAAGCGCCCCCCCCCAAGAGGGACAACATGCGTGAGTCACGCTTCTTACTCGCTTGTCCATCCGTAGGATGAGCCGGGATGGTTGCTTGAGTTACTGGTTATATTTTGGTGGTTAGTGGAAGGCAATGCCATCTACTACGAGGTAGTGTGGGGGAGGAATTATTGCCCAACATCGTGGGATTTCTTCTTAATCTGCATCAAACATTGACTATAAGTCTAACAACATTACCTTTGCACTGAAAATAGCACATTTAAGCTACCGTGGTGCAGAGAAATAACAAATAATTGCAGACATGTCGTTTGGGTTACAAGGAATCTCGTTTTTAACCCATTAATGCCTAGCGTCCCTTTTTAGGGACGGTCCAAAAAGTGTGTCTGAATTTTCCAAAAATGAACATTTCAACCAAATAATTGCGTTCAATTATTACTTTGGTATTGCTTCAATTCTGTATTAACAGATTTCAGCACATAACCGCTGTAAAGTGTGACCTGTAGCCATTTGATTATGATCTTTATCAAAAATTACATCGTTCACAATCTCAAAAACAAAAAGCTAAGTTTTTAAAGTTATTAACAAGTAAATCTATCTGTGTTTGATATATGTGCTACTTTGATCGATGTTTTAGTTTACCTTTTTTTGCAATTTTGTAAATTTTAAATTTTTTTAGGATTTTATAGCAATTTAAGAACGTCCCTAAAAAGGGACGCTAGGCACCAAAGGCTGCATTGTTTAACCGTTGTTGATTTCTTGCTTAGAATCTATAATTTATATCAAAAGAAGTTAGTAAATGTTTTTAGACTGAAAAACAGATAATAATTGTCATTTTTAAAACTTATTTTATTTTAAAAATCTAATTAAATTAAATTAATTAATGTATAAACTTAATTATACAACGTTCTTAAATATTTTCTCTTCTTTTTTTTTAATTACAAAAAATACTCAAGGTAAATTTTGAAAGAAAGCTATTTCAAAAATGTAGTTCTTTAAAACACTAATTATTCGTTGTATTTAATTACTTTCCATTATGTATTTAGGTGTTTATTATTGTTTAGTCTGACTGTTGGGGAAGAAGCCCTAAGCTGTTTCAGAAGCTTAGCATTTCACCTTGATGAAGAATTCAAGGATTGCATATGTGTCTGTGGTTTCGAAAAGGGGGGGGGGTTGCAGATTTAATTTCAGAATTCCCTGAGAATGCCAATTTTGATCTCTACTGTGACAATTTATTTACTTCTCTTGCGCTCCTACGTGATTATTTGTCTCGGAAAGGTTTTGTGCAAGAATCGGATTAAAAAATGCTCATGAACTAAAACGTTGTTCAAAAAGAAAAGAGAGGAAGTTTTGAATAAATGTCGATGACAGGTAAAATAATATTACGTTGGTTCGGTGGAATGATTCAATGCAATGTCATAACTATTGCATTGAATCTTCATCGAGTTCATCCTATTGTAAAGGCTAAGCGATTGTCCAACAGCGAAAAGAAAGTAACTGAAATTGATGAACCACATATATATGGTTGCTCAGTACAATCGTTGCATAGGGAAAAAGATCCCATGCATCAATTATCGGGAACTACCGGTTTTTGATTCACTCTAAAAAATGGTGGTAGCCGCTCTTCATTTTTATTTTAGTAGCTGTTGTACAAAATGCATTGAGCTCAAGAGTACCGGATTGAGTTAGGTATTATGGGGCTAGTTGTTCTATTGCTTTAAATAAGACTCAGGTAAGATGTGCCCATTGAAGTAAAAGAGCTTATCGAAATGCAGCAAATGCAATACGTAGGTTTGCAGAACAAATGCTTTGCTGACTTTCATACTCAACAACACCAATATTTCCTTGTTCTCTGAATCTACTTCCCAGTTTATGTTAATTGCTGCTTTTATTTCTTCTTATAAATTGTCATTTTCAATATTACATCGTTGGCAGAAAAAAATTTTTGGTAAAAAAGTATGTACCCTCTGGTGCCTAGCGTCCCTTTTTAGGGACGATTTTTGTTTCTTAAATAAAAAATTTATTTTTTACATGATAATTTTTTAACTATTTTTCCTGTGCATTAAACATTATTTGAAACCAGTATACAAAGTATCGTTGAAAAAAAAAATGTCAGGCATTAATGGGTTAATGTTGTTGTTATTTTTTGCCAGATATTATGGAAATTTGGAGAACGCTGCTTTACTTTTTCAAGTGTATTACTTCTCTGATCACTAGACAAAATGGCCAGCTCTCTTTTCAATGGCGGGACATTTAACCCTTTATCTACTGACGGTACTTATAAGTACCAATCACTTTAAAAAGCTATAGCACAAGAACCATAACTCACATTTTGAATCTACATTGTAGAAATACTCTTTTAACTCTCTTTTTTTCAAGATAGATAGCACTAGTTGTTCTAGGTTGATGAATTTTGCTAGAAAGAAAGCTATTTTCTAGCACACATCCTGAATTTTTGCTGTCACTTTGCACGGATTGCTGCTCTCACCTTTTTCTGACTACAAATATATAATATCAAACGAAAGGTAAGTGTTTTATTTTTTTTACTCATTCTGTATTGTCTTAGAACATTATCCACCCAATTCTTATAAGATATCAGTTTATGTAATGTGAATAGGGGTTGAATTATTCGGTGGTACTTATAAGTACCGCCAGTACACGTAGCACTTTTTTGAGCGAGGGAGAAAAATTTGCTTTCATCTTGTCCGTGCTATCTATGGTATTTCAGTTTGGTATAATATAATTATGGAATTATAATATAGCAATATGTTTTGATATTCTTTTCAGATTTCAATTATATATATATATTTTTTTTAATTATAAATTTATTTGTTTTTTACTAACACTCTCAAGGGCAATCAAAAATGTTAGTATTGAGCGTAAATTTGCTTTTGCATTCCGCAAAGAAAAAAAATGCTAGATTTTTTTTTATTGTGTGTGTATGTGGGAAAATATGATGCACTTGACACAAAAAATTTTCAAGTAATAGTAAAAATATTCTATTCTTTTTTTAGAACACCCCGAAAGAAAAGTCTCACCATTCAGAAGACTTTGGATGTCTGGAAAGACCTTCCATCAGAAGGTAGTGATATCCATGAGGATTCATCTGATGAAGAATTGCAAGATAGTATATTACAGCATTTTTCGTCAGATTTGGAAGATGTTGACTCAGTAACGGAAGAAGACTATGAGTGCAGTGATAAGCAAAATCAGGAGTCAAGTTCTGTGCATATAGAGAAATGCGCGATGAGAATATGCCGTCCCTTGCATATAAGCGCTGCCTTACTAAGGGATTACTTACAAAAGCGAAACCTCAACCAAAGCGAAAAGGGAGACCTAAATCTAATGGAGAAGCGCACACTATTTGCGCAAAAAAAGAGAAGAAAGAGAAATTTGTCTGTTTCCAATGATGTTCGATTAGAAAATTGAGAATGCCATTGGCCAACATTCGTGTCGGCTCGAGTACGTTGTGAATCAATGTGCGATAAAAAATATTTAGTCAAAACCCCATTCAAAATGCTCAACTTGTGATGTATTTTTATGCGTAAATGAAAAAAAAAATTGCTTTTATGTTTACCATTACTTGTAAATTTTTCTACTTTCATAATGTATAAAATAAAATTTTCAATTTGATCATTTCTTTGCTTTTAATGTTTTTTTTTTGTTATTTACCTATTTAAAGAGGTCAAATTTCAATAGAAATATCATCCGTATATTTTTTTCTATTATGAGGAAATTGTTGCATAGTGTACTGACGGTACTTTTAAGTACCACTTTAATTAATTGGTTCTTACAAATTAAATTTCGCACCGGGGATATTTTTTTCCTTGGATATCCTTTAACTAGCAGTATGGCAGCTAAAAAAAATATATTTATGCAGAAATTTTCCGTAGTTCATAATGCAGTAAATAAAGGGTTAAGTAATTCAGCCTTTTCTCCCTGAATTTTCTTTCATATATTTCTCCCCATCTTCTATTGAAGTCTTTGAAAACGTGCACACAATAATTTGAAAATTTTGAGCTTGTTTAACTCTGTCTACATTAGCTTAATAACTGTAAGTTTTTTTTTTTAAAGGCGACAAATTCAAATATTTAGCTTATTACTTTTAGTTTGTCTTTTCTTAACCAATGAACAATCTTTGAATATGTGCTTGACGTTAGTTTTTGAAAATATATATCAGTTCTCTGCTTAACCGGATGTCTCTTCGCGTTTTAACAAATGTAGCATTATACTTGATATTGAAAAAGTTATATTAGTGGCCTAGTTGATGTCATTACTAAAATTAAAAAAAAAAGCGTAGAAATGAAACTAAATAGTTTTGAAAGTACCTGCTTTAACGAATTGTTAGATAGTTAATGGATTTATTTTTGTGTAACATTTTAGTTTTATCAAGAAGTAATTCATGGCAAGGTTGCGATCTAAAGAAAGTATTCATTTACCAAACTCTTCCAAAAACAAGATTTCATGCAATATATAGCTCAAACATTTTGACTTCTCAGTTCAATCGTTTTCTTTTACGAGTGTTTACCTCAACAAAACAGTAAATGCATAAATATAATTAACACTAGATTGCCTAAGAAGTCATTTTAACTGTTTGGGCGGTACAACAGATATTTAAACAGGTATTGGTATAACATATGTTTAAACCTGAAATAAAGGAGGGGAGAGAGAGGTAATTACAACTATCAATAGACCTATTTAAATGTTGTTTAAAAAGTCATAAATTCTAAGAAATTGTCATTATATACACATAATTGAAGGGGCTAGTGGATAAAGGTGATATGTGACATTTGAATTTCGCCGACTTACACAAATTCAAATTAGTGTATGTTCAATTATGTTAACTCACATACACCGTTGAAGGGGCAAGTGAATAAAGGTGATATGTGACATTACTTTTAATTTCTAGAAAAAGTTTTCAAAAAAAAATATTGCCTCAACACCTTCATCTATGGTAAAACGTAAGTAAAACAAAGATAGTCACATATCACCTTTATCCACTTGCCCCTTCAATTGTTCTTCGAATTTAAATTAAAAAGCTGTTAAAATGACTGCTTGGGCAATCTAGTGTTACGAAAGAAGTTTTATGGCTATAATCATTTTAAAACTTTTGTTTAAGTGATGTTTATCAGGCAAGCCATTATGACGAGCTACAAAGTGTAAGACTACTATATCTATTTGTTCTTACATTGAGATATGTAAGTCATCCATTTTTTATCAAGCTAGCATTTGTGTTATCCTGATTCCCAGATTATTTACTCGTTCCAGAGAAAACAACAACTTAGAGAAAAAGCGGAATACTCAATGAATAATATATTTTTTTGGGAGCCTTAACCATGTGTGTGTGGTGAGAATGGCGGATTTAATATACAAAACTAGAATTAATATACACAACTAGATTTAATATACAAGATAGAAAGAAGCTAAAAAAATTTTGATTTTAGTTGAAGTACATTAAACTTATTGTCAGAAAGGACACGCATGGTTTTTATCAAATAGGAACAAAAGTTGAGAAAAGCAAAACATCACTTTTTTCTTCCGATGTTAAATGACGGCAGTAAAGGAGAGCGGGATCTCATTGATGATGGGTTAAGTTGATGCCATATCTTGCGTATATGCAAACAGAAAGTAAAATACGGCTGCTGATTCGCCATACTTAAAAGGAATGATCTGAGTGTTTTCTGAGAATTATTCCAAAGAAATCGTATTTTGTACACATTTTTTTCACTAAAAATGTACATTCTTATGGTTTCTTTTCAACTGTCGTACTAATTGCTTTAGTAATTATGTCATATAAAGCAAAATACGCTGTAGCCAAATCAACTGATCACTGTTGTTTTTTTACCATTTTCAGGAAAATGTAATGGCGTTGTTTGGAATAAGATGATATGCATAATAATTTTACCTCCTTATTTTTAAAATGTTTTTTTTTTCTCATTTCCAGAAATACTAAAAAATTAAAAGTAAAGAAATTACACTTGAAGTAATTGAAAGACCGTAGTTCGAAAAAGATATAGCATGATATTTAGAAGATACTTGAGCTTGGATTAGCTATAAATCAAATAAAAAGTAATCATTAACCTGGTATAAACACTTCAAACATTTCATGAGACTAATATTAAACTCTTTAAAACCTAATTCCATTGGTAATTACAACATTATAACACTTTCTCCACTTTTAGTAATATTGCAATACATTTCATTCTAGTACGTTACATTAGTAGCAAAAATTAGGAAAATCGAAATATAAAAATTATCAGCTGTACTCGATCTCTCCGTAGCGCTCTTTATATTCTTGGAACCAATAGCATAGCACTGTGTTCCTCATTCATCAGAATTGTGGTAACTATATGTTTTAAAAAATTAGTAAATATTCAAATGTGAAATGTGCATCAACTGTTTCCGGTCTCACCTTTATTTTGCTTCATTTTTATAGAAAAATGCAGAGGTAAGTTTTAATGCATTAATATTGTTCACGCTTTTAGACAGAGGAAAACACTACCTCGTAGTAATCGTTGTTACTGTGTGCCATAAAATGTAATGACGTGAGTTGCATGTAGTGTCCGTAATGAATTTGTGTGTGTGTGTGTATATATATATATATGTATATAAATATACTCAGGCACTTTGAAAATAGCGACCCAAGAAGAAATCGTCGGATTGATCAGCGACTGCGTCTACTTTGGTGCCAAGCCAGATCAATGTGGAATGTCACAGATTGGCAAAAAGTTGTGTTTAGTGATGAGTCTCGGTTTGTTTTAGGGACTGATGATAACCGTGTACGGATGTGAAGGCGCCCAGGTGAGCGGTACAATTCCTCTCGCACTGTTCTACGTCACACTGCCCCCACAGCTGGTGTAATGGGGTGGGGAAGGGGGGGGCCATATCTTATGATATCCGGTCCAATCTAATTGTGATGCGTGGAAACTTAACCGGCCAACGTTACGTTGATGATATTCTTCGACCCCATGTAGGACCTTTCCTAAATGGTCTCCCAGGGGCAATTTTCCAGCAAGATAATGCTCGTCCGCATACAACAAGAGTTGCTCAAGACTTCCTACGTCATTTTCAGACTCTTCCATGGCCGGCCCGCTCCCCCGACTTATCCCGTATAGAGCATGTGTGGGATCTGCTAAAACGTCAGATGCCATCGTGTCACTCTGTGCGTGATTTGGATTTGGCTGTTACAAATTTGTGGACCCATCTGCCTCAGGACAACATCAGGCGTCTAATCAACTCAATACCGGACCGTGTGGCGGCATGCATTACAGCTAGAGGTGGTCCAACGCACTATTGAAGTTGCTCTGTATTTGTGTCCTTGCACACCCTGTATTCGTTCAATTGTCGCGATTTTGGGATCAAGTGAATCTCTCATTTGTATCATTATGTGTATTAAATTTCATTTCAATCCGATGCTTTCTTCTTGGGTCGCTATTTTCAATGTGCCTGAGTATATAATAATATGTGTTGACCCTTTGTGATTCTTGATTAACAGGGTGACAAGAAATAGCTTGGACACACATCATACATTATAACTTTGACGCTACTGAAAATATAACAACCAAACTTCAGAATAAGTGTGAATACAATATTTCGTCTAATATATTTGTGACTTTTCAAAGTGGCTTAATATTTCCTTAACATAGAGTTTGAAACATCGCTCAAAATTTTCGGCTATGGGCCGCAACTCACATATTAATATTTTGTCCTATTCCTTAAATAAGGATATCTTCAGGAATTAAAAAGTTTTCTGAGGTTTAATACACACTCTTGTCTCTAAGGTGGATAAAACATAATAATTCATTGGGTTCAAATCTGGAGAATACGGTGTCCATTCTTGAGCTCCTATGAAGCCCAGAAAATATCTTGCACCAATATTGAGTACTTTTAGCTCTGTGTGCAAGTGATGAAATCTGTGGGAAGGTTTATCTTTTGTTTTCAAAGAGTTTTAGTTGCTTTCTAGGATCAATTCAATTTGACAATAACTTTATAACTTCTATGGCGATTACAGACATTTTGTTTTCATCTTCGTTCAAGTAATTTCTTTTCACTCTGTAAAAAATTTAAAATCATCCATTTCGTGGAGAAAAAAAAACTTAAGGACTTACGAGCCAACTTTTATGCAAAATTCCTTCCCTTGAATATTAAAACGGAATTTTAAATATTTTAAGTTTTCAGCTATCAGTAAAGGGCATTTCACTTAACGTACTAAAATTATGTCTTCGTAATATTTTTCTGATCATATTTGCTACAAAAAATGAAGATTATCAGGAAGTTACCCAATGAACAACTGCCCCATCTACAAGCATTGCTAGAAAATTCTGAAACGTTACAGATCATTTCTGGGTAACTTTTCGTGATTCCGTGGATTTCCTACTCCTTCCTGAAAACACTGCGTTGCTGACTTTTCACTGTTGTGAAAAAATATTTTTAACTACCCTTTGAAAGGTATCCCCAACGCCTTTATTAAGTTTTTCGCCTTCAGTTTGATTACAACATGTCCAGATTGACTCAGCTCTGAATAAAGACACAAGTGGACTCTGGATACCATATCTTTGCAGGAATTACAAGCAAATAAGCTGTTAAACTGTTTGTTTGCAATTTCTGCCTAAGCTTTTGTCTTATTTACTAAACTGCTCCAGTTGCTTTTCTGTTGAACCAAAAACTGTTAAAATCTTGCCATAAACCTAAGAGTTTTGATAAAAGTCTCGATTTATTTCCATAGCGTGAATAACATTTATTGGGAAGGTTTCTGAATTGTTCAGAAAGGTCTTTCTAAGCCATTCTGATTTTTGCAGACATGTTGCAGGCAGGAAATCGCACACCAGCTGCCTATTATTTTTCATTAACGTTTCATATTTTTTTCTGCGGATAGGGACAAACTTTGATATACTTCACTGCAGTTAATTCAAAATTAACAGTAGTTGAGAAAACTATAATCAAAAGCTAACACTGATTTTAGATAAAAGTTTTAAAAAAATAACACAGATAATTTAATTTAAAGAGTAGGAGAATACTCTTTTAAAATATAAATGCATATTAGGGAAAATATCCTTGAAATAAAAAGTTTAGTAAGTAGCTTAAAAAATGCTTAGCTTGCAACTTGAATAGCAAATTACAATTGAGTAGATGTAGTTATAGGGTTTTCCAGTTGTGAACAAATTGGTATTCTAAACTTCTAAAAAAAAGCGTTTCATCTAAAAAGCTATGATAACGGTTAGTATGTTTTAAATAATCTGAGAAAAATGAATGATGCTCTATTTACGTTTTATTAAGACATTATTTTGGTATTTTTATATTGTTTTTCCCATTGCAAAAAGAAAACATTCTTTAGTTTATTTTCCATTCCACAATCCCTCTCCAAAAGTTATGTAAGAGCATTTACACAATGCATATTTAATCTTCATTTTTGTTGATGTGCTTCCGAAAAGCTCAAAACAGAACTTCTACCAACCAACTCTACCCATTTCCTCTTCTTTAGGAAAATAATCACCTATAAATAACAAGAGTAACTTTTTTCAAACTAAAGACATAATTGACGCTTAAATCTACCCTCATAAATAAAACTGAGTCAAATTTATTTGCTCAAACTCTTTGTGCCTTTTTAATACGCAAAAATTAAGTAATAAAATATAACTTTTTGTTTAACTTTCTCGTCTTTTAAACTAAAGAAGGCTTCATTTAATACGTGTGAAGCAAAAATGTGTCCATTTTTCTCTGCTTTGATGGCCGTTTACTGTCAACAAAATCCTCCGAGCATCCATGATGGTCGATTTAATATGAGGTGTGTGATATTATGGCGCTTTTAATACGCGCAATATTTTAGATATTGTTTAGGGTAGACATAAAGTAGCGGTCATAGCTTTAAAAGTTAAAACAAGAATTTTTTAAAGAATAATCTAATCTTATTTCTTACTGGTATTTTGGTAATTTTTGGACACTCTACCGCTTTCTATGTTTTTTATAAATGAATACTTGGTACGTTTTGATTCATTTCTAAGTATGGAGATGATAAAGGTATATATTCCTACAGCGATAAATGTCGTCAAATAAAGAAATCATTCATTCATTTAAAATAAAAACGAATCGCTTCTTTTATAAAATTGAAAGTATATGCATCATCTCTAAATTTCGACGTTTCTTTAGCGTCTTCTACACTATTAGACGTTTCTTAGCCTCTATTATTTATATACTCACTGATTTAAGTAAAAATCTTAGTGTCTGCAAACACTTTTATGACGCAACAGTAAAATTAAATCCCTACACATGTTCAACAGGTTTACAGATGCAATGACTCTTTTTTTTATTTAATACCAAAACTCATGCACAAGGATAACTTGGTACCATTAAACTAAACCTATATTTTATGATAAAGTCCAGCCATAATTAGAAGGATCACGTCATTGAAAAGTACTTTACTTGGATCTTTAATTTGGTATTTTAATATTTTAGACATAAAGGGGAAAAGAGGACACTTGATGATGATATAGTGCCATTTTAAATATACGCTACACAAAATATATTAGCTTAAATTTTAGCTAAATATACGCTGTTACCCGGTAATCAGGAAATATTAATTTCTGAACTCCTAAACATGCCAGTTAATCATATAAATTTGAAAATTAGCTACGATGGAAGTACAACTGCTTCAGTAATGCGTCTTAGTAATTTCACAACTGCTTGTTGCATCATTATTGACGTACCTTATTGAATACTTGATTATATTTCGGTAGAGTGTCTTTAATTTAGTTTAGTTTAAACAGTGCCAGAAGCTGTATACCTGTTAGAAATTCTTCACTAAATAACGGTTTAAACCTTAACTTAAATTGATTTTTCTCTTTTACAGTGGTGGATCCAGCCACACCACTAAAGTACGTTGGGCTCCTGATGTTGGATGCGAAGGTGACAGAGACGCAGTATGGCTCTGATGATAACTTTTTGTCCGCATCACAGGCCCATTCTGAAGATTCATCTGAAGGAGGAAATTGAGCTAACTTGTGTCAGTGTGTTTATGAAAGAGAAAAAATGTGAATGCAATAGTAAATGACACAAACTGAATGTGTTTTAAGAGAATATTGAACGTCGATGAAATATACGGAATGATCTGTGATAATGGGACAGTGAAAATACTATATGTTTATCATTGTAATCACGAAATGTGATAAAATCATTACAAATATCTATAAACTGACTGTTACAAGGATACAATATTTACTTTATGGATGACAAAACATAAAAGCTGATAAAGTTTTAAGGATTACAATAGTACTTTTCATAGTATTAACCTATCGGAACAATATTAAATACAATGATGACAAAAATGATGAGAATGAATGTTTATTACAAAAACCAGTACGTACTAAACGTTTCCTGAACTAATATCAAAGAAAAGACTTTCTGTAATAATGATTGAAATTTTTGCTTCAAAATGTAAAGAAATATTTTTTTGAAGTTCGGATCAAATGAAATGTGGGAAACGTACGTGGATATCTTTCATTTTTAAACAGTTTCAAACTGTTAGCTCCTTAGTTTATTCCTTGACTTTATTTTAGGTTCAAAATACCAGATGAATACCCATTCTTCATTTCTGAAAGTAAACAAAGGGCCATTTGGATATTTTCCTAGAGACTTGAATCAACAATAGGCTCTCCGTGCCAATAAAAACTGAATACTTTGCAAAAAATGCGAAAGCAGTACATTCGTTTCTCTTGTCTTCTGTCATTAAACCTTTCTGCAACTGACTCATGAACACAGTTTTTTACGAAAACGTTTTGTATTAAAGAGCTTAATGAAGAACAAAATAATTGTGAACTCCAATTATATTTTAACACGTTCTAATAATAAGTTTAAAGATAAATAAAGAAGAAATAACAATTGATACAAAGGAACAGGTAAACGTTTAGTTAAATTTCTAGAGCTATTCATGTCATAAAAATCTTACCCCATTTTTTTTTTTTTTCATGAAATGATTTCGTTAAGCTCTTTAAGGTATTGACAAAACGTTTAAAATGTTTCAGCTATCCCAGGATAGCAGTAAGAAGAATTTCTATGTCATTGTGTTGTGGCTTTTGTAAACTCGCAGCGTATTTTGTACTCACGGATGGATGAAACCAGGGATGATTATTTTAAAATTTTGCAATCAGTTTCTATGGATAGGACATCTTGGTTTCACATAGCTGCGAGTACTAGAAAATTTATTGCTGTTATGACCGCGACTGATAGGCTGTTGTTACGACCTCTTACCACCCCCCCCCCAGCGGCAGCCTAATATCCCACACACACACACATTTTATGTCATGGTGCAAATAACAAATCATCATATTCTGAGAGAAAATGGTTTGTAATGATGAGATAGGATACACCTGGACATTACACTCATTGAGTTACTGCTTAAATGTGCTGGTTAAATTATAAAGAGCCTCGTGAAAATGCAGCAATGAAGATAATGTCCCCGCAGTCTGTGTGAAGTCAGGATTAGTCTTAGAAAAACTGTCTAATCTATGCATAACATTAAACGTCGATTTATATTTTTTTATATATATTATTTAAAAAAATCAGATTCCCTAATATTCTTTTAAATTAGAAAACAAATATTAATAAGTTTTTTTCCCTTCTTTTCAACTCTGCATTTTACACACCTGGAACTTTGCTCGATTACACCTGGAACTTTGCTCGAGAAACACCTGGAATTTGCTCACCTATAAAAAGTTTGAACATTTTCAACTATCTGAATCATGATCTCGTATTTACGTTTTTAAGATGCATGTTAATTTAGATAATTAAAATACAAACTTCTGCTTCGCCGGAAGTTAATTTACGGAAGTTAATTGAATTATTTAAAAAAAAAATTAATTAATAAATAAAGGTTCATTATATTTGGTTCATTTTTTAGCAGAATGAAAAAAAAAATCTTTTAATTGGTCCTAATAGCAAAAACACATGTTAGACAAATATACAACTTTTAACTTATCCGTAAAAGTAGTTCAATTGTTCTGAACAACATTAAAATTGTTTCAATACAAATATAGACCATTTTATCTTTACCAAATTGTGTACGAAAAATAAAATGACGCGATACTTAAAACGTTAGGTTAATTATTTTTTTTTTATTATTTCCTGTGTAGATATACTTTTTTTTTCAAAAATATTCTTAGTGGCAAAATGTTTTCATCTTTAAAAGTATTTTCTCAGTAAGAGAAAATTCGTTGACGTAAATACGGGATTTTATCTGTTCAGTGTACTTCTTTTCCCACCTCAGTGTAAAGTGCATGCTTTGGAAATATCTCTTTCTCTCTTTTTTCCTTAAAACTCAATGTATTACCTTCAACTTCTGCCCTTAGATTGTTACTGATAAGGGAAGAACTAAAGCACATGTTTTAATTTCATTTTGTGCTTCCTTATTAAGTTTTTTTTTTTTTTTTTTAATTTATAGTTTGACCGCGATATGCTTATTTACCACTTGCTAGTTTAAAGAATTATCTTGGAAATTGAAAGACTTATTTTTTGTGTGTAATTTTGGAAAATATATAAAATATTTATTTATTTTGGTTTTTGTTGTCCTGTTGTCCGACATTGAAAGACACTGTACAGATTATTTTTTTCCAACTTTTTACTGAAGAAAGTTGACATATTTTAATTTAAAAATTTGAGCAAGTTGGTCATTCAGTATTTTAATAATTTATTTAAAAAAATAACAATGCACATATGTATTGTAAAAACATGCATGTATTTTTTGGCAAAACTACATGCGTCAGTATATTCTACTGAAAGTTGGCTTAGTAGCTCGACATGTGTCAAGGCGGTACTCTAATTCTTGCCATCACCACGCTTTGAAACTCATTTGGGAATTGAGACCAGTCTCAGTATTTGCAAACATGACCTTGAATGATAAACCATAATTGGCTCATATTGCAATGTCGATTCTTTGTGCACTCACAAAAGAAAAAATACCGAAGAGTACTGTCGGTGCGTCTAAGTGTGAAATACCTAATGTTAAAATTTGCGTGGTCGAAATTCGAATACTGCTTTGACATACGAAGGTCACTCCCATTGTAATTTTACGAAAGTAAAAAACAATATTCTTAGTTTTATAAAGTGTTTCCTATATATTAAAACAAGCATATGATTAATGATATTACTTTTTGCACATCAGATTCATGCATTCAGTTAAAAAGCATACCTACACAACCAGCCTATATTCAATTCTAAAATACCAGAAGAAATATGCAAAATCATCATTCCTTGGTGTATGCTTGTACTACTAAATGGTAAATTAATAAAATATTTTGACGCTTGAAGTTCCAGCTTAATATTTGACAATGTCAGTATGATAAAGCGTTTTCCTTATCAGTATGAATGCTAAGAGGACATTTTAACTTACGAGCCATCTCTCATTTCAATACATGATAGTTCATTCTTACTTTCTTAAAACTATGTTGTATGGTATATAAAAGAAGAGTAACGTGATGAAATCAGGACATAATGTAAAGCGATTAAGGCTGCATAAATGGTAAAAGAAACATGGTTTTTTAATACATTTTGACACGTTTTTCATGTAATTGCTGAGTTATGAGTACGTCTGATCGTACAATGCTCAGTACGGCTCATGTGGTTGGATTTGCAAAATCTAAATAACTATACGCTTTGTTGTTCAATATTCCGGAGATAACTGGACTGAAAATGATTGCTGGTGAATTAATTTTTGCACTGTGTAAGTTAAAAAAAGCTGAATAAAGATATGTTATTTGTAATTTTGTTTTATTAATGATCAGTGAATTAACAAAGTGTTTATAAAATTGACATATGTGTGATTAATCCTTTGAGTTACCTTTGAAACAGTTTAAACTGTGGTAAACATGTCACCTCGTCGTGCATTGTGTCCGTGCATTTTTCAGACTGAGAAAAAACAGTTCAAATTGATATTGTGAGCTTTAATTTCAGTGGTTATACTATGAAAATAGGTAGCAATATTTAATGTAAAAACTTTACATACATTTTGACTAATCTTATTTATATGAGTTTATTCAGTTAACTAATTTTTATTAGTTAAAGGAAATATTCGAAAATAATTGTAATATTTTTTGTTCAATGTTGCAAGCAAATGTTTAAAATTAAAATGGTTAATCGAATTTAAAATTAATGAACTTATTTAATTTCTTTTTGTCAACATATTTTCCGGTGAAGATCTCTACATGAAAAATTGCAGCATTAACGGAAGGTGAGCTTGTGAGCTTGAACTAATATGGTTTAAACAATACCCAGCATATTGCTTGGTTAAAAAATGAAAGCTTGCATCATTACCATCACTTGAGATGTTTAAGTTTGGTAGATTTTTTTTTAATTTTTATTGCGAATTCGGATGACGAAATACGTTTTGCTATCTTCATTGCTACACTTGTTGTCAAAATTAGACCATTTAGATCACCTAAAGGTATTGCACTAAATGATAAGTATGCTGATTTTATAAGGTTTAGATGCTTTTTATGGTGCAAAATAAACAAACAAAAGTTCAAAAGTAAATGACTAAACTACCGCGCAACGTTTCTTGACGAAAACATCGTGACGTCAGAGTGACGTTTGCGTGACGTTAGCCTATGAAAAACGAGCTAGATAAAACGTCACAACCTACTTAGCGAATTATAGGAGATCGCCCGTAGTTGGCTCCGCGCATAGTGATGTTTAGTGTCGAGTTATGTTGCTTTGTAGTATAGCATTCATATGGCAATAATGACTTAATTCTTTGTGTGGTAATGAACAAAGAACTTATTCATTAATTTGTTCCAAAAAGTGAGTAATGTATGACATCTGTTTTTAAAAAGGGCGAAACATTATTATGAAAAACATTAAAAAAAAAAAAACTTTATACCTGAATTATTTGTTAAAAAGCAAAAGTGTTTTCATCTGCGCAGAAACAGTTAAATATTAGTAATGCGAACCACGCTGTTAAAACAAGAACACTATCGATACAAGTCTTCGAAGGTAACAAAAAACTGAAGATGCGTTAAGGTGGATTTTCCATATGTGTTCCCTATAATCGAACATTTTAAAGCATATTATGAAATCTTTTGTAAAACATATATTATATTTTGTGAACACAATAATGCATGATATAACATTTTCAACAGGAAAAGTGGTTTGCCTAGTATGTTTTCGTAGAATTCGGAAAAATATGCTTTGGATTTGAAAAAGAAAACAGCAGTGCCAGAATAAAAGCATGAAATACATTTATGTATGCTTTAAAGGCAGATATATTTTGTTTCAGGTATTACTGAAAGCAGTCTTACAGGTTTAAAATTTATTACGTATACAAAAATAACGCATTAAAATTAAGGATATATATGTATTGTTACTTTCATAATAGTTGCCTTAATTACAGTTCTGCTTACTACCACATTAATCAAAAAATTATATTAAATTCCTAAATTAAAAATTCAAGCAAAATGAAATTTCCCGTAGTATTAAGTGGAAATAACAAAATTGTTCATCAAAGGTTACTATTACCGTAAGAAATCCTGATGTTGTCTTTACAATACCATATTTAAAAAAAATCTTTGAATAGGGAATAAAATACTTTTACGCAATACTTTATGATCGAACTCAAGGAAAGCGATGCAAAAAATTATTAATGTGCAATGTCAAATTAGTTCTTTTTTTCCCTCTTTGAATAATGACACGTGCTTTTATTTCTCAAAACTCTATAATTTTTATTTCTCAAAACCACCTTGTTTCGTAAATAAAAACTGTGAGCCTCTTTAATTAGAATTATTCTACAGTCTAATCATTTTTTAGATACATAAAGTTTTAATTTATCTCATAGTACGAATGAGTTTTAATAGACAATAAAGTAATAAAGGGCTCGAGTACATAATATAAATTCATTTCTCAATTAAGAAAGGAAAAACAAATTTCGAAATCCGTTACATCTGTAGCCTCCTATTCCCATATTTCAAAGGAAACGCCTCTTCAAATAACAATCAGTCTCGATATTTTCCTACGGAAATTATTAAGTTTGTTACGGGGGCACAGTCTCCAAGGTAATATTCCGCCGACAAGGCTGCCATTGAAGGAATGTAATAACGGATGTTAAACCGAGATTGTAGATTGGAAAACATTTTTGCAACCTCGACAACAATATACTCTGAAGGAAGTATTTCAATAAATTGAAGTTGCGGTAAGAGACTATGGGAAAGGAAAGTCACTTCGTATTTCATTTCGGCCTTTTGTCATAAAACAGTGTTTGAGTAGGAGCTTTGCTGAGTCATGAAGTATTTTGTTCCAAGAATTTGCTCTCAGAGGGAAATGAATTTTGGCATTTCAGAAATGGAAAATTTTTACCGTGAAGATACGCCCATTGTAATCTTCCTATCGTTTTTGATGATTGAACAATTTTGAATATTACCGAAGGGGAGCTTTAGAGTAAATCTTGATGAAAGAGAAAAAACACTTTTTGTAAAAAGAAAGGGTACATAAGGTAAAGTAAGACATTTAAAACCTTCAGAAAAATTTATTTCAAACAAGAGAGTATTCAAAAAGTACGGAATGTTTACTTATTACAATATGGAAACATTCTAGTAAACTAATAAAAACTCTAGTTCTTCATCTATTAATGGGTAATATAAATAAAAATTAACTTAAGTGATTTGTAAAGGTTAAAAAAAAAGTTTTGAAGGTGTAATTTCGAAACTGGTTTTAAATAAACGTCCTTCAATAATAAGAGTTGACAATGTTGGCTTTCAACAGTTAAAAATGGACTTTAAAAATTTAAGGTTTTATGCCAAGTTTTATACAAAATTTACCACAAAAAAATTCATTGAAATAATAAGAATGAAACGTTTGGCTCTTTTAATATTAACACTCCTAAGATTTTTGTCAGATCTACATTAACGATACATAGTTGTTAATACCTATGTTGTTCCTTTTTAGGAATAAATCATTTTTAAGAATTAAAAATACAGGGTGTTGTCAATATTTTATACCGCAAACCTTTTTTATTCTTGCATTACATCTAATTTCGCAGAGTATTAAATAAAGCTTACCACAACTCATAAACACATCTTATTTAAAAGCTACATAAGACTCTATAAGACTCTCTGTTGGAGTAAATAAACAATAACGTTCGGTTTAACAGTGGTTGCTGATTTTATCTAGAGTGGTGTTACGTTTTTAAAACTACAAAAATAAATAAATAAATAAATAAATAAAACTCTTGCTGCAAAAGACATAAATAAGAACTCTGCAGAGAATTATTTTCAGCAGTTGTCAAATACTTTTGAGAGAATATGCAAGAAAAATGTTGGCTTATTTAGCTATCGTTAATTTGAAATACATTTTTCACATTTAACAGACAAACTTCTCTGAACGTCTTTTCAATATTGACAGAAATGATTGACATTCTCAAGACTATATCTGCATCACACTGGGTAACAGCGAAGTAGTATATTATTTTCTTAAATCAAAATATGATAAAACTAATCACCGTCTCCACCGTCCTTCGTAGCCAGTAAATTGCACCATTTTGTCTTTTCTGGAGCAAAATCTGATGATTCCATTTGTTTCTTGCACTTCATTTCTCGGGAATCTTACATGGGTAACTAAAAATTGACATGAAGTTCAAAATGCAATTTTCAAGCCTAACAGTAATATAGAAATGTCTGTTAATATCAATTTAGACGGTAGCGGTTTGTCAAATCTTTGCCTAGACGCGACAGTTCCAATCACAATTTTGTTGAGAATCTGCACTGTTTCGAAAAAAATAATGTAACTCAATCACCTGAAGCTTAATGTAGACTGCACGAAAAAAACTACACCAAAGCTACACGGCAAATAGAACAAAAAATCGTGATCTGAACATTCAACTTAAAAACAAACTTGAACGTATAGAAAAATTGCACAGATAGTTTATTTGTTTAATAAATAAATATACCGGAAGGATAAAATGTTAACCCAGTATAACATTACTAAGAGACTGAACTTCCAAACATACGCATAATGAATTTTATTGGCAAATTATTTGTACCAACTAAATTTATGCGTATCGCAAAATTCATTTCTTGGCAAAATACCCTTTCTACCAAAGTGATTTGTGTACTAAGTCGTGTCTTCAAAGCATTTTTCGCAAATACTTAAACTTTATCCAATTGTTTGTGCAGCATAAATGAAGTATTTTATGATATTCGTACAGTTTCATTAAAAGTTTTCACCTGGTCTCTTAATTAAGTAACACTTTTTACTGGCAACAGTACTGAAGAGACTACGATTTGGGAACACACTTTCTATTCCGAAATCACAGTAACTATATTTTTTACCACTGAATTCACGCAATTAAGAGTTAATGATGTCCAAACCATAGGTTATCTTCAACAATTACATTTTTTCGAATTAAGAGCTTAATTTTAACACTCATGTAACTCTGCAAATTCTCTAATTCTGTTATAGATACTGTGCTACTTGTCACTGTAGTGCGATCAACAGATAAATTACCTTCGAACCACAGTGATTCGATCATGTCAAAACTCTCTTCACGGAATTCGTGAACTGCAGCTAATTTTAAACAATACACGTTCCTTAGTGTATCCTTTATGTATCACCGCAAGAAGGAAAAATTCGTAAATAAATTATGGGGATTTATTTAAACCGAGGTAAATAATAATACCGACTTAATGTTATTTTCTTGGACATTTTAGAGTTAAATTCGTGTTGATGCATGCAACCGACACGACAAATAATGTTAACAGCATCTATTTTTTTTCTATTTTTTGCACGTTGTTTCGCTCTTTTTATACGTAATATCTATCAAACAATGTTACTACATCAGATCATTCTCATTGATATACTCTATGCATGAAGTAGTAACTAAACTACAGCACGTTCATATTGTTTTATACTTTTAAGTTTGAAAACAAATGTATCATGATAAAAATACGGTTACGAACACACTTTTGTTTTCTTCCAAAGTAATATTCGTTTCACTCTCTTACAGTGCATTGAGCCAGGAATTATGGAGACACTCAACATCTTTATTTATACCAAAAGTTGCGTCCTATCTATTTTCTAATTCTTTACCAGAGCTCATTACTGAGTTATTTTAAAAATTTACTTTCTTCCTTCAATTTTAGCTTAAATTTTGACTTTTAATCTTTAAAAGTTTTCAAACAGCACGATCCTTTGCTAAGTAAGTAACGTACTTTTCCCGAATTTCATCATTTCTTAGTTACGTAACAACATTTAGGTGCAGTTTTCCCCATTAATTTTCAGCCTAGTATAATTAATGTCACTCATGGTTCATATGAATCATAAAAAAGTCGTTTTATGCTGCACTGCTATTTTCCGCGTTTCTTCATGGGCAATGAAAAGTCTAAGTAAAATATTCGGTTTCGCATTAATTTGCTCTACTTGCTATCTTCATAAGCAAACATTTCTCCCCCGGGGAATGAATTTGCTGGTAAAGAAGTTTGCACCCAATCTCTTTGGGAAGATCCTATCTTGGGCATAGTAAGATGTCTAGGGAATCAATTCCTTAAGAGAAATGCTGTCAGCAGGTAATTGTCTTTAAGTGAATTTATGGTTGTTGTAACTGGCAGTGGGAAAATTGCAAGGAGAAGCGATTAGGCGATAATGTCAGCAAGGAAATACTTTTTTATCCCAGGAATAAAGCTACATGACATTATAGAAATATACCAATTACCGATTTCCATCTAAATCCATTTTTATATTTTTTCTAACGTGTACACTAAATCGCTATTTTTATTATTACAAAATTATTATTTTATTGTTATTTTTTCGCTGTTTTATCCGAATACTATTCTGGTAAGCATATAATGAGTGCATTGCAAGTAATAATATTCGTTGCAGTAATTTATTTGCTTTCAGTATTTTTTTTAGAAAAAGTATTTAGAAAAAAAATTTACTGTTTTAACAAATGAGAAGTTCGAAAACGGAGACTAAATCACCAAAATAGTCAAGCCAGAATAATGGAAGGGCCATTTTGACAGGTTAGTACATTGAAAATGTATAATATTAAGTAAAATATTCTTTTCACTGGCATTCTAATAAACGGGCTAGACTGTAATTAAAATTGTTCTAAAAATAGTTTTTTCGCAAACAGAAACTTTTAACTTGTGCAGATTCCTAAATTTTAGAAATGCGGAAACATTTGAACACATGTTTCATTTAGTACGATATTTTGAGAACATTTCCAAGAAAACAAAGCCAAGACGAACTGAAAACAAGAGGCTGAGAAAAATAAAAAGCCGACAAGATCCAAATAAACGAAACTAACTACAAATTTTGAGAAGAGATTACTTGAAAATACTTATATGTGAAAAGATGAATCTTTTACAGAAAAAGACACAGATGAGCGTGGTATTCTGCTCCAAATTTTAAGCGCAGTAAGGATTTTGTACGCGTTAATGAAAACGAGTGTTCCGAACACCTGGAAAAATTCACCGACACGCGGGCAAAATGTGATTGGACAAAATACACTGTCTGCAGCTGTTTATTTCATAAATCGCGTTCTACATTTAAAAATGGTCAGTGAAAAGGCGAGAAAATATAACTAAAATCTAAAACAGCTATTTAAAAAACAATATAAAGAAATGCTATTTGAATGAACATGTAATATGTCCGTTTATGCATTTCCTTTTAATAAATTGGTATTGAGCTAATGGCATTTCGCATTGGTTTTTATACAGAATCTTCCACCAAAGGTATTTGTCATCTTCAGTGGCGTAGCTAGGGGTTGGCAGGAGTGGCTCTTGCCACGGGCGCAGAAGACAAGGGGGCGGCATTTTGACCGATTAAAAAAAAATATTCAAGTTCAAACAGACTAAAAAATTAAAATTTGATAGACACCTCGAGCAACTCAAACTGCGCCCATACGCTCGCTACAAGACAAACCATACAAAATGTGCAACTTTGCTTTGGTAGATTTCGGTTGGATACACTGATGTTAGCTTTATTTGGCAGCATAGAATTTCGTTGTATGGGGTCTGGGGTCTGGGTAATATGGTGATCTGAAATCGGTCGATCTTATTCACTTAAAAGAGATAGAAACAAACTTTTTCTCCCCGTTTCTTTCCAGCCGTTTTTTTTCACGATATCACTTCAACTTATCAATTACATACTATACTTCGGAAATAACGTTTTACGATTTTAAAAATCGGCAAGCTTTTGTTGAAAACATTTCGGATACAGATTTTTGGAATTCAATTTTATGATAACCGAAAATAACTCCTCTGTTGGTAATAATTATTCTGTGGCGAAAACTAACGAGGGAATAATATGTATTTCTCAAAAACGGGAGGGGTGGGTTTCTAAAAAACGACTATTGAAGTTTTAGAAATTTAAAAAAAATTTACCAAGAGCCTACATTAAATGAAGGTTCTAAAAATGAGTAACACAAGTACAGCGGGGGGCGCGATTTTGAACGAGTAACGTTTTCAAATGCTTCGACTCGTGCTTCGATAGCTCAGTATAGAAGCTTAGAAGGTTCAAAAAAAAAAATTGATAAATAAATCTTTTTTAGTGAGTTTCGATTTCGTATTTTGAAAATTTTTCTATTTTAGATGTACTTTAATGAAGTGATCTCGCTTTTAAACTATATATATAGCACTACTTTGTTTTTATACTCATTACCGTTTTAGTATTATTGGGAGAGATTGAGCTCGATTTGTAATCACGCCGGTGCAATATGTTTTGTGCTATTTCTATTGTCAAAATAAATAAATTAGCTATTGTTTCTCATGTATTACTGAACAAGGAAACGCCAAGTGAATATTGAGGGAAGATGCGCGTACTCTACGCTACTTAAGGGGGGCGAGCCACTTTTTTAAAACGGTACACAAATATATGTGCTAATCAGTTTTTTTTTTAATCATTCTCAGTTCGGGCACAGTCGTTGTGGTACCCGTCAATACCTTCTCTATTGTTGGCTCATGTTTGCATACGCTGCATTTAAAATTAAAAAAAAAATCAAGAAAAGACATCTGGTACTTTCACAAAGCCAGGGAGGGAACAATTCCCTCTCCTAACCTCCGTCATAGATAATTTTAGTAGTAAATAACGGCGGGTCTCTGGAAAATTTTAAATACTTATAATGAAAAGTATTTATTCATAAAAGATTATCGGAGGCTTCAAACAGTGAAACTTATTTTGCAAGGAGTCGTATTTGTCAAGTCAATTTCATATTAACTATGCTTTTTATTTTTTCTTTGTTTTCTTAATTACAATAATATCAATGCTTTGATTTTTATTTAAAATGCACAAATTATGTTTATTTTATGCATTCTTCTAGTGTTTTAAAACAAATTCTATTAAAAATAAAAGCTGTTGTGTGGAAAAAAAAAGCATACTATGTTCAATAACGAATTGCAAGAATTATTTGTTTTTTGATATTATGTGAAATGATGGGGAAAGGTTATGAACGCCCCGAATTAAATTGTTGGGAAGACAAAATTCTCAAGCAGAACAAAACATTTGCAAAACATAAAACTTGAGTTTTACCCAATAATACGAACAAGCAGACATCGTCGGCACCATGCTCAACTAACGAAAGTGAAAATTTTCGTTTTTCAAGTTCAAATTTTACAAATAATTAAAATTAAAATGATACCTTCGAGCGATAGTTTTACACTTAAAGATATCTATAAAAGTTTAAAAATTGAAAATAACCAAACACGTCAGGTGGGAATAAGTTATATGCATGTGTTGTTTTGGCTCTCCTGAAAAGTGCCAATTTTCACATTCGTTAGTTTAACATGGTGGCGACGACATATCATGCACACATAACATGAGGGGAAACACTGAGCATCGTTAAAAATGCTGAAAGAAAGAAAAAAGAGAAGAAAGGTTGCAACACTATCTGCAAATTTTTCGAATAAATAAATCAAAATTTTTGGATTAAAGAAATTTTGGGAGGTTACAATGACCTCCCATCAGAGTGCCCTCTAGGGGGCGCAATTTTTCAAGTTCGCCACGGGCGCTGGGCCCCCTAGCTACGCTACTGGTCATCTTACACCATAATAAACAGGGTCATGAACAAAATTTAGTTGCTTGAGAAATCCCAAAAGTATTTGTGATTTTTTAACTAAAAAATGTCTTTATTACTTCCAAAACCATTACTTTTCAATGAAATATATAAACTATTACGTGCGGGACAAAATTACTACTGTTTCGGCAAATGGCCCGATACACAGCTTTCTCCAATAGTTCGAATCGCTATTTTTAACAAATTAGATATGTTTCTTTTACATTGGAGCCTTAGCTTTCAATTACCTGATTTGTTTTGTCATTGATGTATTAATACAGCTAAAACACTTTGTCTAATTGATACTTCAGCTGATAAGGGTTTGACGGTAGATTTCTCTCGTAAGTGACGCATTAAAATCCATTACACAACAAAAGTTTAAACAGTCAAATTTTCAGTAAAAACACATCTATACCCACATTGTTTAAACCGTATTAAATGCAAATACTAAAAAACTGTGATTACTCCTATTTGATTAAAATATTAAGATTTATTACAAAATGTTGGTGCAGTTATAGATAAGATTGTCTCGCACGTGGTGGAGGACTGACTCGGGAGTATTTTGCCCTGTAATGCTACTATATGGGATTAACAAATGCGTCCTTATCTGGCCGACACATTTGACGGATGCTTCGAAATGACCTGAGCTTAAAGATTTTCCAACATAGATTTCATTGATTGATATGTTTGAACTTTGAACTATTGCTGCTACCGACGACAGGAGAATGTAACTAGTAAATTTAACTGACTCGTGAATAATCACTGGAAATTATACGTTGAACACCGAATATTGACATTTTATTGTAATTGAAAAAGATAGTGAAAAAAGGATGTTATTGTTATAGAAAATCATGTCGTATTAGTATTTCTAACACACGTGTTAAAATTCTTAGTTGGTCCTTCATTGTAAAACATAAATGTTGTTTTTACAATGTAATACAGCTAATTTTATAGCAATTTTACAGTAATAAACTAGAAAAAATGCAAATTTTACAATAGTAAACTGTAAAATAGCCAGTTTTACCGTTTATTACTGCGCTTTTAGTTTTAAACTAAAACCTATGCTTTCAGTATTATATTGTAAAAACAACAATCTATTTTTTGCAGTGTACAATGTACATGGTAATAGAATTTCGTATATGTTGGTTTATCAATAATCTGGTTTTATGTGCGTTGCTCAGTTAAGCTGGAAAACACTTTTACGCCATCTCAAAAACTATGTTATACTTAAGAACATTAAGTATTAAATATACATTAAATGACTATCAGTAGCAGTTTTAAATTTTCTTAGTGCATTTTAAAAAATCAATTTGATTGTTTTATTTTGAATTATAGCATAACTATCTAGTATTCTTCTTGCATTTCATAGACTCTTTTTTCCAGAATTTAATGAACTTTCAAGAAGATTTCAGTTCAAGTTTAATAATTGTCCAGCTTACACACAGAAAACAAAGATACCTGATGCGTATTTATTTAAAAAACTAAATGAAACAACACTTCTGTAACCCATAATGCCATATAAATACACGAGATAAATGAATACGAGAAAGCCATTAAGTGCTACATAACGTGAAAATGATAGTGAAGAGGATACCTACTTCATGGTTGAATGAGGAAGTAATCACATCATTATATTCTCTTCTCATCCTAATCTGTCCTCACTCATATAATACCTACTCTATTCCATTAATAATCTACACAAACCTGATACATGGTATCGAATTCATAACAAACCAGATTGGGATCAGATCATTAAAGTAAAATTAACTCTAATAAATTAAGTATAATTATAACAAAATATTTCTGTATGATGCTTTGAGCTATTGTCTTCAATCTGTAACAATAATTAGATATAAAGTAAGCCCAGCAATTATTCTCTCTTATGATAACTCTTTTCAAATTTTAATATCGTTTCGTGAGTTCATCTTAGCTCACAAGGTCAAATTTTTATCCGAATTAAAAGCTGCAGTAATATTTATGAGATTTGACCACAAGGGAAGGTGAAGTAAAATGATTAAAGAGAGCAAAATGACCCCCCACATGTTTTCTTTTAGACAAGTAGCAAAAAACTAGTTGTGCAAGGGAAATTGTTATATTCAAGTGCTCACAGTATTAAATAGAATTGAAGGGGCAAATGGATAAAGGCGATATGTGACAATTTAAAAACAAACTTACTTTTTAGCATGGATGAAGGTGATAAGGTAATAATTAGTTTTTTGAAGGCTTTTTCTAGAAATTGAGACACACTAATTTGAATTTGTGTCAATCGGCGAAATTCAAGTGTCACATATCACCTTTATACACTTGCCCCTTCAATTATTTTGGAAAAAAAAATGGGTTTTATAATATCTGCTACATTTTAATCGCTATTTCTTCTATTAGCTCACATAGTTTGTTATACTATGAGTTGATATACTTATTGGAGTAAGCTTTTAGATTGAAATTGCTTTTGCTAAATTTGCTATGTTTCTTGGCACCACCCAGCAATACATCCTTAAATCAGCGGCAGTGCTGATAGGTAAAAGATTAATTATGTGGAAACAATCTGTTAAATTTTTGTGCACTATTTGAATTAAATGAGTCGAGCTCTAAAATGAGTAGGGGTTCAAAAGAAGTATTATTTTAAAAGACCAGCATTTAGTTCAAATTCCAGCCAAAAAAAAAAAAAAAAAATTCACATAATCATCAAATTTTCTTTTTACATGCTTAAAACTTTTCAGGCGTGCAATGGTTGAGGGGGTATGACTTTTAGTTTGATAACCTTTTACTGATTTCCGAGGTGGCTGTGATCCAGTATGATTTTTTCTTCTAGATGCATACTTGGCAGCAATTACAATCAACTTAAACTTGGGAGTTACATTTGCTTTTAACTTCTGACATTATTAATCGCTAAAACATAATAAACCAACAGTAACCAGAAGGGACAGTTGAAAAAATTTAAGTCTCATTTTTTTTGCTATGCTTTCTTGCAAGCTTGTGCAGCTAGGGTGGGACAAAAAATATATTTTCAGTATCTAGCTTCTTAGTAAATAATGGGTAGTAATAAAGAGATGCCACTGGTGGAGCAAAGGGTGCATAAGAATTAGATTTTTTTTTCAAAAACGGTTTCTTGATCACTCGCATTTTCTTTTGAAGTTTAGACTGATATCCTTGCTTCTTCGCCGCACTAACGAAAGCATAATTTTGCCTTTTATGAAAGGTAAATAACTCCTATGCACTTTCGATTGAAAACATTTTCTTTGTTTCTATCAACCAAGGTTTAAAATATTATTTAAATGTTTATAATGTGAAATATAGTGTAAAACATTCTCGCAAAAGGTCAAAAAGTCTTTAAAGAGTTATTTTATTTTACACAAGCTTCCCTTTTACCCAAGCAGGTCCGTCATTTACGGTTGTCAGGGGGGTGCCCCCCAGGCTTTGAGAAATCAATGTATTTGCATATAAGTGGGCGTAGTTTTTGTGGATTTCCGATGAAATTGCATTGTGTTTTTACCCTTTGCCCCCCTCCCCCAGGAAAAGCTTAAAATGACAAGCCGGTGGGAATATTTATGCCACCTTAACTCCTTTATCTCATTATTACACTTTTATGTAACATTTAATGCATATTATCATTACAAATTCCATCTGAATTTTCTGTATTGTACCACATATTTGTAGCATAATGAAATTTTATGAAATTTTTTTTAAAACTCAGCTGAAAGGAAAACTCATTTTATAGATTTCACTTCACTTACATCCAGCTCAATAAACCAATTAGGTCATTTTTTTATTGGAAAAAAAATTGCTCCACCGATTCAGCAAAACAAAATCCTCGAAATAAAGCAAATCATAAAAATTGAAAATAAATAAGAAACGCGATTCATAAAAATTTCACTCCATACCGCGATTAGAAAAGGCGGGACGGACAGCGATCGGTATTGAAGGAGACGAATAAGAAATAAATCGAATCCAAAAAAAAAGTATACTGTCTACCAAGGGGGGGGGGGAGCTCAAACAGAATTCTCAAAATTGAGGTTATTTCTCGGCCACTAACGTCTCCTCTAATCCGACATCGCATTGAGCGATAACAGAGTGTGCGAAGCGGGAGGGCATGAAATTGCCCGAATGCCCTTCAACTTATCATCACTGGATGTGATTCCAGAGCCTCTGGAGAGAGCGAATGAAAGCATCTATATTTTTGAAGAAATGAATAGCAGGGACCAAGAGAAATGCTTTTACTCAAAATAAAAAGCGCTTGAAATAAAAAGGAAAATAAAAAAAAAATGGAGTGGTAATACAGGATATCAATGGAAGCGCCAGATTTATTTTTCCAAATGCGAATTATTCTTTAGAAGTGGGGATGGAAGCACAACAATGCGCATTCTTGTCGTCGATCTATGGATTCTGGATTGGGGGGGGGGGAGGGGGTTAAGAGAGTAGAAATTGGTCGCGAGCCTTTTCCTATAAATCGCATGAAAATGAATTGCCTCTTTTGAAAATTAGAATTATTGTACTGCAAAAAACGAGCTTTTGTTTTTACAGTATAATACAGGCTGCCGAGGTTCCATGTTAAAACTGTAAAATGCACATTAATAAATATTAAAATTAGCAATTTTACTGTTTCTTATAGTAAAGTTAGCAATTTTACAGTTTAGTGCCGTAAAATTTAGCCATATTATACGGTTAAAACAACAGTATAATACCGACATCAGAGGTTAAAGTTTAAAACTGTAAAATACATGGTAATAAACTGTAAAATTAGCAATTTTTAGTTTATTACTATAAAATTAGCTGTATTATATTGTAAAAACATCATTCATTTTTTACAGTGAAACCTGTTCAAAAGGCAGTATTTTCTTCTATTGTATTTTTGTGTTATTTTATTCATTTGCCTCTTTTGGGGAAAAAAAGTCAACTAAAATATTAAAATATCTATTTATTGTCATATTTTATGTAAACATGCGAGTATTTAAGTGAGTCTCATCTCACATTTTATGTAAACATGATAATATTTAATCGAGTAAATAATGGAACGATTAAATTTATTGTTTCAAGCAAACAAGCAGGTGTAAAAATAATAATAATCAATTCCGTAGCTGATAGAGCGCCATAGAGTCAGAAGTTGAAGGGATCTAAAAATGTATGTGAGAATTAATTTGAACTCGTTATTGTTGAGTGCTTCTCGCACTCGAAACGTGATTACAAAAATGTAAATAAATGGACAGAAACAGAATAATTTTATTAAGAGAATATTTGAGAAAGAGTGCGAAACATAAACTAAATCAGAAAATAATGGATATTTAAGGAATTTTCCTGTATATCATTTGTAACCCTCTATTTTTGTGATGTATGTGATGATTATAATTCGTTTAGTTTTAAGAACGAAAGTGTCATATTTTATACATTTGTATTAAAAATATTAATTTTTGTTTAATTTCTTAGTTCAAAGCAGCTTGTATTTGCTTGATACTAGTTACTGTATTTTAAGTAATTACTTTTCACCAAAAGACATTTTTTTTAAGTCTTAAAGTTAGTGATATTCTTAAAATATTTTCAAGCAAAAAGCAACTGTGTAATATCTATAAATATAATTACATGAATAAAATGAGCAGGTAGAACAAAATAATAATATACACAGTAAAAAAATAAATAAAAAAATTCAGCAGTTCTATTAGAAAATCTGTAAGGAGCTCGACTTCCATAAGGTTTTGTAATAACGACACTACTTCTTTTTAGCAACATTGTCAACGTTACTTAAGAAGAACTGGTATCGATAGTAAAAACTTTCACTGAAGTCCAGGTATGAAAGGTGTTTATCGAAAGTTTGATTAAAAACATCAAAACACTTATGTTTTATGCATTTTTTTGCCAACTTTAGCATTTTAATAATCCCCCTCCCCCTCATCATAAAGCTATGCAATGCGAGAAAACACTCAGTATATGAATGTAATTCTCCAGTGTTTAAATTTAGTTTGTAAAATGTCTTATGCGACACTATTCATCAAAATAATATACACATTAATTAAAATATTGCCAGTTTTCTTGAGTAATGACGTAAACCTTCAAAACAAAGTCGAATGGATGTATTAATTCTAAAAAAAACCACATTGTTTTTGCTTTGATAACAATATTAAAGCATTGTACTTCATATTTACATTAATCCATACAGTTTAATATCCATTCAGCAAGATATATCTAATACTTCTTTTGATAGTATTAAACCTGCAGAATCTTCATAAGCTTTATCATCTTACATGCTAATCACGAATATTAAGCCTTTACTTCACGTAAATTCCTGAAATTATATTAGCGAGAAGTCATTAATGTTGCATGCATTTCCTTCAGTTTAAATTATATTATTATAATATTGTAGTATTCGACTACTCAAGCTACCTAATAACTGATTCATGTTGGGTTCTCTGTGTATCTTATTATAATACTGGTGGAACTGGTGGATTGTGTTATAAATTAGAACCTCTCTTAGATCTTGCGGTGTCATAATTGTTTTGGATTAACTAGAATCTCAGAAAACCGAACAGCACACTCTCTTACTTTCTATTTACCATAGAAAAAATAGTAAGAAGAGATATACATCAGTGTGGTACGTTAATTGTTACCAGAGTTTTTTTAGAATTAGTCTTAGTATTTGCTGTTTGTTTCTTTTGCAGATGATCTTAAATAGAATGTTCTCCATCTTAATCCCAAAATAAAGTAGAGCTGTAATTGAAAAAGGATTATCAGTTTAGTTTTATTGCATTAGCATTGGTAAAAGAGCATATAATATCTCAAGTCAAAAAAAGGGATCGTATGCAGTTTACACGACTGACATGCCTGGTGGCGGTATAGGGTCAACAATCCGCAATAAACTAGCTGAAATTGCAAGTACCTTTGGTGTTTTTGGCATGCTGATTTTTTACAAGATCTATATCATAACAATAGTTTTAAACTAATAAGTTTATTTTTTGTCTTTTTAATTTTTTTATACGAAGTGTAATAGTTCTGAAATTACGTTTGGCTCTTCCTATAGAGCGCTTAATAAGATGTGCTCACTTTATTTTTTGTTAGTTTATAAAATTAAAATTCGTTGCTACACAGGGTGATTCAAAAAGTTTGACCTAATTTCAAATTGCTATACTTCATGCACGGAGTTTGTAAAGTACATTGGATAGTACTTATGCATGTATAAAGGTTTAAAGATGTTCAACGTGCCCTCCTACAGTTATATAAAAACATCTAGACAATTTTCCAGTTTATTCTACACTCTAAGACACTCTAATTATTTTAGAAAGGGCTTAAGTCTATTGGAAATGCATATTATTGTAACCCTTTCTTAAGTAAGAGATTGAAATATCTTGCGCCATTTGTTCACAGCCAATGTGATACGGTTTTGCAGGCCATTCAAATCGGTGAGAAGAGATGGTGCTTAAACAGCGTCTTTCATGAGCCTCCCGCAAAAGACATCGCAGGGTGTGATATCAAGAAACCTGATCAAGGGAGATTATAAAATACCGTATGTTCCCTAGTAGCAATGCCGTTAAAAACTGATGCAGTTAGTAGTTCAATAAAAATAATCAGTACGATTCTGAGTTCGGTTACTCCTGGTAGTATTTAAAACTTTTCATCAGTCTCTTGACAGAATGTGCTTGACAGAATTTAAGTACGCATACAACGTGAAAAATGGGAAACAGCAATTTAAAGTTGCTTCCATTGCTCTGGATCACCCTGCATAAATTTTATTTTTAATCTTTACTGTGTGAATGCATTTGTGTCACCTTTTACGACCCCACAAAAATGCACTACTTATTTAAAAACGAATAAACGCTTAGCGGTTTTATTTTCGTGTTTCTTCTGTGTGACAAATACACGTTTTGCGGCGCTCAGGGAGACGCAAAGAAAACGATAAAAGCAAGAATCGTGTTTCGTGAAAAGCTAGTCTTTGGCAAATGTTGAAATACTTTTAGGAAAGAAGCAATAAACACAAATATTTCAACCAAAAAACGCATCGTCGAGAAAAAAGATACTGAGTGAAAAAACTGCTTTTCAAAGAAAAATAACTTTAAAAGCACAGTAAAGTTGACCGGAAGTCGGTGAATTTTCTAAAGGAAAGGTGAATCAAAGCACAGTGACGTCATTTTAAAAATCCTTTAGTAATTCTTTGCCGTATAACAAAATCTGCTTCTTTGTTCAATTGTGAGGAATGAATCCAAAAAGTTTATCCCCTTAAAAAAAATATTTTACAAAGTTTCTCTTTTTGCCGTATTGTATAAAGCATGGATTACTTTTGTTTCATTTTCTTCTATTTTAAACAATGCTGTTTTGTTTTCTGTGTTTTACTTACAGGTTTGAAGTATGTACGTGTGTATAAGTCGATAGATTTCTGACAAAATTAGGAACTAGAAAAATAGAGCCTAATTAGTATATATAATTTAAGAAAAAATATATCGTACTTACCAAATGACCGGTACTCACACTGTAATCACAACAAACTTTCACATACTGCTGTTGCTTGCTACTGCTGCTGCTTGTTTTTGTCAACTATTGCAATTAGTCTCCATTTTACAAGTACGCTTTTTTTGGTTTCCACTGAAAGAAAAAAGCACGAAAATAACGTGAGATAACAGCAATTTCCTACTGTTTGCATGAAATCCAAAACGCATTTCTTCAAATATCTCAAAAGCTCATTTCCGTAGATACTACCCTTTCTTAACCTTTCCATGACCACATTGAGCAAAAAAAAAAAAAAAAAAAAAAAAAGAAAAAAAAATGGGTCTTTTATTGAAAAAATTAAATTTTACTGCTAAAACTGCATATGGGGAATCATAAAGGTGAATTAATTCATAATGAAATATTACTTTCTCTTAATATTTGTGCATCTCATCGGACTCTATGCGATTCATTAAAAATGTGGATGCACGAAAAAAGTCATGCAGAACAGCAACCCATCTACCTTTTTGTATGTGTAAGATAGCAAAAATTGGCTAGATTGTGATTTTATTATCATCATAAAGCCTAATTGATAATAAAGCGGTATCAAAAAGACGTTTGATTTTAACAAGCAGAAGTGTAGCAACGGTTGATACAAAAGGATCCTCTGAAAAATGTTTGATGTTATTTTACATCTTTTTTTTTTTTTTTTTTTTTTTTGTGGCTCACCGTAGTTTACTGGTATAAAAAACTATGCTTAGTAGCATCATTTTGAAAGTAGTACCAGCTTTAATAAGATGTTATCTACCTCCAGTTCGGATGCTGACTATTCTTGTTTGATGAATCCATAACAAAGAGAAAACTGCAGTTTTAGGATGTGATAGCCTATCTGGGGTTCTACCTTTGACCTGGCTTTTGGGCAGTAACTTACTGATATTACTAGAATCTTGCTTAATAATTTTCGTAACTGCTCGAAAATGAAAGATATTTAAGTTAAAAATTTTATTATTTACTTGTCTAAGTTGGTAGTAAAAATTATCCAACTAGATCAAGCTTTACATGGAATTTAAATAAATCGCAAAAAAACTAATGTTAAGTTGCATGAAGCTATTTCAAACTGAGCGAAAAATCGCTCCATTTGAAAATAAATATTTTTGACCAAGATTTTTCAAACAAAAATATTTCTTATTAATTTCACAATGTCTTAAAAAATATTAGAAGGTTAGACAGACTAACGCGTTAACAAACACGCATTTCACCTACTCTATATCTTTCATTAATTTTAAAGCACATTTAGGCTGGGAAAAAAAGTATGTTTTATTTTTCTCATCAAATGACATCTTACATTTTGTTATCGGAAGCACTAAAAGAAAAACTAGAGTCAGAAAGAAAACGAGGTCATCAAGCTCAGTAGTAACTACTGTCAAACAAGAAGTGACTAGAATTCCAACATTTCGTCGTTCGTTTTTTAAGTCAATAAGTCCGAAGCTTATGTGCGTGAACAAGAAACATTAGGTAGGAGCGTAAAAAATAATTTCCCTGATGCAATGCATTGAATTTTACCGGATTCATTCTAAGAAATGTTGACATATGCTATCATCTCTCGCCATCACAATATAAAACGTATTGTACTTGTGATAGTTGGTTTTCATTATTTAAAAGAAAAAAAAAATATGTTGCTTTGCCTCTTTCGTTACATATTTCTTTTATTAAAAAATACATTTTTTTGTGCTAGTTGACACCACCTCCCATCTTTACCTACTGTAAAATTTTCATATTAGTTTTATTTTAATCCAGTAGCAATGGTTTTCAAAGTTCTCCTGAAAATACTTAAATGAATTTAAATTTGTGTTTTCATCTAGCACTGAGAAAAAATTTTTAGAACAGAATATTGCTTAACAGAATCAGTGTTTGATGTAGAAACATATTTTGCGTTAAAATTATTTAAAATCGCTTATTATTCTGCTAACTGTACCC
This sequence comes from Uloborus plumipes, assembly GCA_038373865.1. Classification (NCBI taxonomy): domain Eukaryota; kingdom Metazoa; phylum Arthropoda; class Arachnida; order Araneae; family Uloboridae; genus Uloborus; species Uloborus plumipes. The sequence goes on from JAXGGA010000159.1 coordinate 168,742, forward strand.
GCATGGGGAGGTCCATGTTAAGAATTTAAAGAAATACCTTCAATTATAAAAGAAAATTTTCAATCACCTGATGGACAAAAATTCTAGCTTAGAAGCAAATGTTTACTGCTTAATACTTAAAGAGCGGATTACATTTAATACAAATGCAAACCCCGACTCCTATCCACAGTGCTAAAGATAATTTAATTAAAACTATCGTTAAACCCACAACACAATGCGAATCTATACTCCTCCTACCCTTCCTCAACTACAGAAAATAATTTAATTAATAAAAGGAAGATGTACTAATTAATAAAAACTGTAACCCAACAACAGAAAAAAATACTGAAAGCTAAGAAACAAGGTAGGTGCTAATTGATGTCATCTTGTCATTGAAAAACACAAATCATTCTATGTATTAGATATTGCTATTTATTTAGTTCTATTGGAAACCTCCGTCAGTTCCACATTAATAACCTTATGAACAAATTCAAGTGCCGTAGTCGTGCGTTATTAACTACAAGAAGCAAGCATTTTAATTTGATACACAAGCAAGCATATTAGTTCGATAAACGATTATTGTAAAAGTGTAAGCACACCTGTGTTACCACATTTTAAATAATAACTTTAACTTAATAAAGAAAACTTCATTTTAGATTCGAAGCTAGAAATATTTCGTGTATAAAAGTAATATTTTCTGGTGACAAAAGTTATGAAAAAAAAAGACATAAAACTTAGAGACTAAAACCAAGCATTTAATTTGAATAAAAAATTGTTTGTACTATTTTTTAGGTTTCGGATATTCACTATTATTCTGCTTCTGAAATTATCAATGTTTCTGTTTTCTCTCTAGGGAACAGCTCGCGTGTTATTTTGATTCAATGAAGAACTCTGGCTCTCCACCGTGTGTTAGAGTTTTGGGGTCTCAGTGGAGCAGGTTGATTGCGCCTCATTTTCATTATCCCGGGGTGGCGGGTTCGATTCCCGCCCTCCCTCTGGTTGTAACTTCCCTCTCCGTGAGCGTAAAGTTTGTCCTGCACTAGGTTCTGTCTTGTACTATCAGTTACATTATACGTGAATTCATAAGCGGATCCTGTGTGACCAAGTGCACGAACTGGAAATATGTAATTCATATAAATAAAACTGATAATACATATATATGTGTGTGTGTGTGTGTGTGTGTGTGTGTGTGTGTGTGTGTGTGTGTGTGTGTGTGTGTGTGTGTGTGTGTGTGTGTGTGTGCCTTATACAAATCCAGTTAGCATCGGATCTGGACGAAATTTGGCAGGGAGATACTTGGGCACCCGAAAGGATCATAGGGTAGTTTTTGAGGGGGAAAAAGTACCGTTCCGATCAAATTTTAAATAAAGAACTTCAAAATGGCTCTATCTAGCGAAATACTTATCGGATCTTCTTGATCTTGGTCTCATTCGAAAGAACGCAAAAAATACCTTTTAGAAAAGTTTCCTTCCGAGGGATTTCAAAACCATTAATCGCTATCTCCACCCTGAAAAAAGATACGAGCATTTTTAAATTTGGTAATATCCATTTTAAATTGGATTTATAAAAATCGTCTGCGCGAGCGTGAAAGAAATTACATAAGGTGAAATAAACTATTAATGAGAAAAAGGTTTTGCCATTTTTTCTTGAACATAAACAAATAAAATTCTTGCTTTTACTTTACCCTTTTTCTGTAACGGACGGTTTAAAAAATTTTTGGCGATTGATAAATTTTTCATACTGCGTTCTAGCAAACTATTGACTTTAATTTATTCGGTAGTTTCAGACACACGCTTGACTTGACATGACATTTTTCTTCAAGATAGATCCCGTGCAGAGCCGGGCGAAGTAGCTAGTGTAAATAAATAAATAAGTAAAGCTTTAAAACATGTAACATGGTTCCGATTGAAATGGCAACCTTTTTTAAAAATCAAATAACGAAGCTGCTTCGGGTTTTGCAGTCGATTTGGTTTTTCGCCCTTTCATTCTCGTGTATTTTAGATGTTTTTTAACTGTTCCGTAAGTATAATCTAGTCTTGCAGAATAATGTATATTTTTATTCTGTTCTGTTGGAAATGCTAATTAATAATCCTCTTTTGTCACCAAGTAATGCAATTTAGGCTTTTTGAACTTTTCAAATCATTTTGTTAATTGAAGGACGTTTCGCTAATTTATGCTTAACTCCCAGCTCTTTCAAAATTGAATCTTTCAAATGTTCCTTGTTTTTAGGTCTTCAGACATAATTCAGGGCTTAAATTAAAGGCAAGATTTTTTTTTATCAATGAAATAAATCACTAAGACAAGACAACTGATTCTATATTTTCCGCCGCTCGTTTTATATTCTGATTTAAAGCTAGCATCCCGTTTTCAGGCTCTCCGCACATGTGTACTGCGCAAAATATTGGAGAAAATTCTGAGACAAAGATGCGTTTTAAAAGGCATTTTAAATTTTCAGGACCGAATGTTACAAAAAAAAAAAAAAAGAAAGACACTTTCAGATGAATCAACCGAGATTTCAAAGTACCTTTGAAATCTGAATGCATTATAGATTTTTATGAATATCGCACATAGACAGACATTGACTATTGTACAAGTAGAAATTTACTTGCTAGTTAATCATCACTGATATGTCAACGGTCATCATACAGGATGTCCCAGCAATATCTGATGCACTCTGCACCACTGCATTTCTCACTTGGAATACATGAAGAGTCCCCAAAGAACTGCATCTCTACCCTCGAAAACAATCCTATATTTTTCGAGCAAAACAGAAGGGAAAAGTAGAACATTAAATCCGGTATGGGTTGTTTTGAATTCGTTGATTTTTACCAATAGCTAAAAGGAGAAATTTAAACTACAGCCATTTTGAGGATTATTGGAAAGTTAACATATCAATATCAGGGACATCATTTCAAGCTTTTCCAGGGGGGGGGGGCAATGGGTCCAAACACAATGCAATTTCATCGGAAAACATAAAAAACCACTCCCACTTATATGTAAATACATTGATTTCTCAAAATCAGGGGGGGGGGGACAATTGACCCCCTGCCCCCCCCTAAATGACGGGCCTGATCAATATTAACATTTCTATTTACAAGTTGAAATATATCTTTTTCGCTTCTGTGTCTCTTTAGACAATATATCTCAGTTTTTCGATACAACTGCCATTTCAATAAACATTTCTAAATGTACAGCTCCTGATCTGGAAGTCTTTTAGTTTCCTGAGAAACAAACAATAATTCGCTGATTAAAAAATTGAAATATATTTGAATTTTATTTCCATTGTGGGGCTTTTTAGCACACTGTAAGATTTATTTATTTTTTCTCCGTTGCTTCAGCAAACTAATTTATCATATATGCTTTAATTAATTACACAGAAAAAAATCCCTTGAAATCCTCTTTATACCAGCTATTCTAAAATAAGCTTTAAGTAAACAAAGTGAAACTTACGCAATACATTCCCTCAACACTTAAGCTTCATTTCTTTCAAGTGCTATAAATTCCTTACACAGGAAACGAAAGCAGCATAGAGAAATTTCGAAGACTGCGTGCTAACATTATTTCCACTTCCTTCCGACAACCCTGATTTGCTTCCGGTTCTCACTTTCTGTATTTTTCACTATTTTTATCTTAAAATCAGAAGCACCGCTGTGCAAAACAAGTTATTATTTTGAGCTAAATTTTATTTTAAATAGTCAAGTTAGTTTTAAGCGCCTAATAACTGCAATGTTTATAAAATATTTAAAAAAAAAATCTAAAACGTATATCAATCTTGTTAAATTAATCAGTTTCATTAAAACAGCTTCCTATATGTTTTCTTTTGTCAATAATTTAGTACCTATGATCTTAATTTTGAGGGCAAATGAATATTATTTTAACCGCTATTTTATTTATTTATTTATATATTTTCGTTTATTTTACTATTATTATTATTTATTTTGAAGTACAATAGGGGTGAAACGCTAAAAACCATGAACATCTGAAGGGGAGAATATCAAAACTGGGGGGGGGGGGAGTTTTTTAATTATCTGCCTTAAAATCTAAAAAAATTATCAAAAATTATCAGTTTAATTTTCCATGATTATCGCCTTTTTTTTGGTAATGGAGCATGAAGGTCACTCGAGTAAGCCTAATTATGTTGACTTTGTAAAAAATATATTTAAAAAATCTCAAAAGCATCGCATATCTAGTATAAGCGCAACGAAGATCCTCAGTTACAAAATCTTCAGGTTAGGGGAGGTAAGTCCAAAAGAATTGCATTAACTTTGAGAGATAAAATAAGAACTGTACGGATACAGGTCGCGCTTATTTTAACATTTATAGTTCATAATGTGTATTTGCAAAAAAAAAAAAAAAAACTCGGTCAAATGCTTCTTTTTAATGTAAAAATCTGTAAAAGACGTAACATTTCCCCACACCAGATTTGGCCACGGGGTAGGCCTGAAGCAGGAAATTGTACTAGAAAATTTGTTTCACAACTTTCGCTAAAATTACTGAATGTTATTAAAATTTCATAGTAGTAGGACAAATTGCTACTATAAGAAGTATTACTAAGATACTATCTACAGTCATCACCTCCTATCCAATATATGGAAGGTGAATAACTTAACAACACGCTGTATACCAAGCATCTTCACTCGGATGAGACTTTTTTCATGCATTTGTCCATTTTTGAACATACTTAAAGGCTGTACATCTTAATGAAAAATATCAAAACTATTCATTAAAATATACAATTAAGTATACTGTATACAAAATCAGAATTATCTTTTTCATAACGCTTAGAATCAGAGCTCTCCAATCTTGGAGATTCCCAAAAATTATAAACCGCGTAGAAAATTATGACAAAATACAGATTTAATTCATTTATCATAATTTATAGAATCAACAGCGGGGCATGAAATAGTATAGAGTGATTCCATACCAACTCACCGAATGAGGGTCGCACGACCGACTCGGATTTTCTTTTAATTTGGCACACATGTTGATCATATAGAGGCATGGAAAAGTCCAAATTTTTAGGTTCGTACTCCACTTATTTTCTGAGATACATGCCCTCAAAGTTTGTCCGCCACGTCAAAATACTAAATAAGTGATGTTACTTAATCATTTTTTATAAAAATTGTACTCATGCAATATAAAAGTGTTAGATATCTATGGAAACTAGTTACTCCAGGCATTCAGAAAAAAATACTAGAACCTTCATAATGAAAATTGCTAAGGTACAGGGCTCTTTGAAGTTGTCATCACAAAAACTCGATTTTGCCGATTTTGCTAAAATTGAGGAATTTATTCCAAAAAAAGGAAGACATAACCAAAGGTTTACTCACTTTCTGGTAGTGTACAGATGTTTACTATAAATGGTTACACAATGCATAACTTGGGTTTCTCACTCCTTCTTGGAAATATTTAAGCTTAAAGATAAGCCATAAGGCAAAAACATGCGTTTTTGGCCATCTTGGCAGCCATTTTTCTCATAAAGGGGGAGCAGTAGAAACTTTAATTTTTTTTTAAACAAGCCACTGATATGTTAGCTTTTCACAGTAAAAGAGTTTACTTTTGGTTATTTCTTGTATAAGGAGATATCCTGCTGACAGTATATACATGTTTTTCGCGACGACCATATGCTTTTGTTCCCCTCTCATGGACGTAAAATTAATTAAACCAAAAAATAATGATATATTTATTAATGGCTGTATATTCTACCCAATATGTCATGAAATTTAATTTATTAAAACACTGAACAATAAACTAGATATTTGATGAAAGCAAGAATTAAAATTTCGCTAATTATTTCAGCAAAAAAGATTGCCACGCGTCATTTATAGCTCCAAAGTTCGTATAGGGGAAATACATTTCTTACGACTTATTTTTAGAAGAAAAAAAATATGGTTTAAAACTTATAAAATAGTTTAAAATGTGTCATCTTTTTCTAAAGAAATACGATGCTTAGAGTTTTGAAAATTGAAACTTCAACTATCAGGTTAACAATTTCGTGGAATTGTCCCGCTCTTATTCTGTCGAGCATAATATTACTGTTAACTAAACTATAATACTATCATTGTAAAATTAATATTTAGTTTTAAACAATAATGGTTAAAATCATAATGCGACTAAGGAATCGGCAATCATGAGATTCAAGACTCCTCCAAACCTATTAAAGCGATTAGAAGCGACGAAATATGTTTTCTGCATGCCTCTAAAAGTTTTGGAGTCTCTCAAGCAATCTTAGAAAGAATATAAAGATAAAGGTTTACATTTTACTTAAGCACCTCGGATAAAATTTCAAACTGATGCATTTATTATAAATCATCATAAAATACATATCAAACGCACTACTTTGTAAACCACAGTATGATAAATAACATTTTACATTAGATCGTAAAAACATTAAAGTTATCATTCAGAAACTGCATAATATAGGGTAGACCGACCAGAGAATGGACACCTAAGCAAATTTTCAATTTCAAAAATTCATAGTGTTATTAAAAATTTTAGCATTCGCCACATGACATTAAAAACTCTTCAGATGATGTACGTAATTATTTTTAAAACATTATTAGAGCTTTCATGGTTCTGCATCATTTTTATAAGCGGTTTAAAAAAAAGACCCAAACCCAGTGAATGAACACCCCTACGACACTGTTAAAAATTCAGGAAGTTTTTACGGTAATTGTTACTGTAAAACGTAGTGATTACCGTACAGAAATTTTTTAGTGAATTGTACCGATAAAAAAATTGCGATTGCAGCGCTAATTGATTAGGTGACTTACTGTGAAATGCCGACGACACCCTATTTCGGAGCTCCTGTTGTGTCTTATCTGGCACTGGATATTAAAGCAGTGTGAAAAAATTGGATCCCGGGTTCGATCCTTGTCGTTCGCATCACGCGCTTTTTAATTCTCGATTTCTCTTCCGTAAAATTTTACAGTAAAAAGATATTTTACTGTAAAAGTTACTGGCAACATGGATGCCAGTAACTTTTATCGTAAATTTTCTGGAAAGTTTTTAACAGTGTAGTGGATAAATGCAGCATTTTCTAGTTATTTTCTTTCTGTAAATGTGTAGAAAGAAGTTACTTCTAACGATACACCAGAGAATTTTTTTTAAACCTTGTTTTTTAAAAACAAATAAATAGGTGTTCATTCACTAGAATTGTTCAGTCACTTTTTGGTTTACCCTATGAAAGTTTTTAGGTATGGCAAGTCATTTTAGCTACTGAGGAAACAAACACAATACGGTTCGACAGGTGCCTTACGTCTGTTTAATAAAGCATTTTTTACAAAATGAAAAAAAAACTCTTTTATAACTTATCAACGTATTACAAAGCACATTTATAATTCTAAAAGTAGAGCACCCAGTACAGTAATTCAAAAAAAAATGTCCAAATAGTTGGAAGTTTCTGTTTTTAAAAGGGAAAAGAAGTGTAAGTGTAATTTATAATTATAATTTGCAGCTTTTTTTTGGTTGAAACTAATATTTTACCCATTTTTACAGAAGACAGAAAAACAATCATTATGCATGAGACAAGTTTGCTTTTCGCTCACTGAGAATCATTCAATGTCAGTTTCTAACCGTCTGAAATTCTTACGCTTTTTTAAGTCGTTGCAGGAAAAAAGTCCAAATACCATTTCTTTTCTCTCCTTGAAATTTTCCCGAGCGATTTCCTACCGGATGTTTTCTCAATAACAACTTATTGATCCCCTTTTTTGCGTTTCAGATGCCTTTTCAGCTTTTCAGTAGAAAAAGTAAAAATATATATTTAAATTTTCTTATTAAACTGCAAAAAGCAAAATGAAAATAGCGCAAAATTTAGGAAATAGTAGGGATTTAGAGCAAAATGAGAATAGGAATAAGGTAACTATTTATTTAATTTTGTGCACATGAGAGGAGGGTATTATCGAAAAGTATGTAAACATTGAATACCCAAGTTTTGACTGTTACAGTCGATACCACGTAAGTACATCATGAACTACTCTGCAATTTCTACTTTGCTATAGGGAGGTGGAGCTGCCTTCCTGTTGCTGTTGTACCAGTCGCTAGAATAAAGAGCGTTTTGTGATTTCCAGAAGTTTCTACATGCATTTTTTTTTAATTTCTACTAGTTCACTTGTAGCTTAAACATTAATATAAATCTTAATATACAACAAGGCAGCAGTATTTTGTTATACAGTGGTGGTTTTTTAATTGGCAATAAAGTTGCTATCAGTTTAAATAATTATTTTCCAAGATGACGATAAATCATAGAATACTCTTCTGCAGTCTCCGACGTAACTCTGTCAAAAACGAGGTAAAAAAAGTGAAGTAGCTAAAGTGAAATTTGTATAAAACATGAACTTGTAGCGACTACAGAAAACTTTCGTTATGATCCTTCTTAATACTAATTTAATTCACAGCAAGACGAAAAGTGTTTTTAAAGCTATATATATATATATGTATATATATACACTGCTCGACATTGAAAATGCAACACCAAGAAGGAGTGGTCAGAAATTGATGAATTTTGGTAAGAAGACAGAGACAACATGGAACAATAAGTGATATTTATTTCAAAATAAATAAGCAAAATTTAGAGCGAGGACGGCGTCGGCTCAGTAAGAAGTAGGACCACAGGGGACAGAGATGCACGAAGAAACACGTCTAGGCATGTAGTCAATAAGCCTGCGGATGGTGTCCTGAGGAATGGCACTCCATTCCCTTTTAACCATTTCTATTTTATTCTATTCTAGAAGTCAATAAACTTCGACACACATGAGGACTGCGTACTATGCGCCTTGCCTCCACAGATAGTACAATACAGATTTTATTGAAGGGAAAAATTTACAGCACAGAGAAGGAAGTTACACCCAGGGCAAAGGCGGGAATCGAACCCGCGCCTCTTGAGACTACAAACTGACGGGCAGACCCATTGCGCCGTTGAGGCCCCTTTCAACCATTTGCCACAGTTCGTCCTCTGAACGAGGCAGTGGCAGGTTTTGCAAACGGCGTCCAATCACGTCTCACACATGTTCAATTGGTGACAAGTCAGGAGAGTATGGTGGCCAGGAAAGCATCTGTACACCTCGTAGAGCATGTTGACTGATTCGAGCACTGTGAGGCCGGGCGTTATCCTGTTGAAAAATTGCATTTGGCAGACCCTGAAGGTAGGGGATTGCCACCGGCCGCATTCATTATCTGCATATCGTTGGGCCGTCATAGTGCCCCGAATACGAACTAGAGGTGATACGGAATTGTATGCAATAGCGCCCCAAACCATTATGCCACGTTGTCGCGCTGTGGGGCGTTCCACAGTTACTGCCGGATTCGATCTTTCTCCACGTCGACGCCACACACGTATGTGATGACTATCGCTAGACAAACAGAAGCGGGATTCATCTGAGAACACTACGGTTTGCCATTCTGCCATCCACCTCGCTCTGGTCCGGCACCATTCCAAACGTTGGAGTCTGTGCTGTGAGGTCAATGGCAGTCTTCTTAGTGGGCGCCGTGATTTCAGGCCACGTGAAACCAGTCGACGGGAAATGGTTCTGGTCGACACAGGAACATCCAGGGTACCTTGCACGTGCTGCAGAATCGACGTACAAGTGACTTGCGGGTCCGCCACAGCTTGTCGTTGAATCCGTCGATCCAAGCGGTCTGACGTCACTCTGGTTGCACCTGCACCCCTCAATGTGGCTACATTTCCTCTTTCCAACCATCTCCGACACAGCCGATGCACAGTGCTGTCATCCATATGGGTATCAGCTGCAATTTGACATATGGACCAACCTCCCCTTCTCAGTCCGATCACCATACCCCTTGTAAAGTCGTCTATATGCTGGAAGTGTCTTCGTTGAGGACGGCGTGGCATTTTCCTCCTATCACACGTATCCTTCAAGACAAAAACCAAATTTCTCCGATAATTAGTCTGGCAGAAAAACCAACATGAACATAGCCCACTTTTCAACTTCATTCTCTTATATCTTACTTCACGTGCGTCGGAGACCTGCGCATTTCATATCATTTGCATAACTCAGTGACGTGCGTCTACGGTAAAATTTGCATGAATTTCTGACCACTCCTTCTTGGTGTTGCATTTTCAATGTCGAGCAGTATATATATATATATATATATATATATATATATATATATATATAATATATATATATATATATATATATATATATATATTATATATATATATATATATATATATATATATATATATATATATATATATATATATATATATATGTGGTGGAGCGAAAAATAAAAAGATTTTCAGATCAACTTCTAATAGTTGCCAAAAGTTGTCTTTGGTGATAGTTAGCTTTTGTGCAAAATTTGAGAAAAATCGGTTAATATCTTCAGGGGGCGCTGCGATCGCAAAGTTTTACCATAGCTTTGTTATGGATTTTATGGTTAAAATATCAAAAAGAATGCCTTTAGCTAGTCTCTTTGCGTTTTTTTTACTCAAAAGATGTTTTCATGCATTAAAAGCATATGAAATGACTCACAAACATTATTTTATATGATATATTTATATTTTAAAAAAATCACTTTTTTTCACGTTTTTGTTTCTTTTTAAATGCTTGAAATATAAATATATCATATAAAATAATTTTTTGTGAGTTATTTCATATGCTTTGAATGCATGAATATATCTTATGAGTAAAAAAAATGCAATGAGATTAGCTAACGGCATTGTTTTTCATATTTTAACCATAAAATCCCGATAAAAGCTATGATAAAACTTTGCGATCGCAGCGCCCCCTCAAGATATTAACCGATTTTTCTCAAATTTTGCACAAAAGCTAACTATCACCAAAGACAACTTTTGGCAACTATTAGAAGTTGGTCTGAAAAACTTATTTTTCGCCCCACCCTTATATAAATATATATATATATATATATATATATATATATATATATATATATATATATATATATATAATATATATATATATATATAATATATATATATATATATATATATATATATATATATATATATATATATATATATATATATATATATATATAGACTGTATTTTCAAAAATCAGATTCAATCGAACATTTCAATGAAATATTTTGTATATCCCCCTTTCCCCCCGCCCTTATAATTTACAAACTTTGGTTAAAAAACTAGCTGAATGGTTCTGTGTGTTTACACATTTCGTTGCGTATTAAAATTACTCTCTTCTTAATAGCCAAATTAAACCGTCAAGATTTTGGCTAAACCTCAGTAATTTTTCAAAACTTTCATATGAAAAAGCAGTTTATTTTTAACTGCGAAGGGAACCCTTTATTTTAACAGTTAACTTAACATGTTGCTATAAAATAAGTATTCTTAGTTTATATTCGTGACATGTGCTCAGATTTCTTTTTCATCATTAAATATAAATCTTAAATAAAAATTTATAAAATATATGAGTGGAATTATTAAGTGTTGAGGTGTGTATTTGGACCATTATTATATGCCTACAGTTTATCTTTTATTCTATATTTTTGTTGAAATGAATTTAAATTATAGCTGAAGTGGTTTTTATTTGTGAAACATAGCTCAGATTTTACGTTTCTATTCGATGGAAAAATCGTGGTTTTAAACAGAACCACAGGTAATCAAGTAAAATGACATGAAAGAAGATATTTTTAAATTATTTTTACAAGCTATACAAAAAGAAAGAAAAGAAATTGCAGAACTCAGTTCCATAACAAACATAGGAATTTCCATTGGATTCGTAAATCACTTTTAGATGGAGTTTGTCAACAGCTGCTACCCACCTGAAGAATTCAAATATTCCAGTCTTCTCGTAAATTTTTATTTCAAATCACTATTTCCAAAAATATATGCTCTAAACGTCGTGGATAAAAACGCCTCGGGAATTTTATATTGAATCATGCGCCAGCAAAACGTGGACATTATGACTGATTTAAAAACTCAAAATAAAGTGCAGTCAATGACTAGTTTTATTTTTAAGCTAAAAATATCACTATTTATTCCTAATTATATATACTTACATAATGTTTTTGCAAAATTATTTATTCTGTCTTATACTTATATAACAAGAACAAGAGTTAGCACTAAAGGCTTCAGCTTTTTTTTTTTTTTTTTTTTTTAAAGTTGGTGCAACATTTTTGTAAAAACTCAGTCGCTGGAGTGGCCGACAGAAGCTATGTTTTTATTAAATAACATGAGCTTATAATGCTAAAGGTACTTAGATTTAGCAAATCGAATTGTTTCAGTTTATACAGTTAAAATTTATCAATTACAATATTTTCAGCTTCCAATATCCAAATTTGGAGTATCTAAGATTCCTTAAAAAATGAGCTCCAAAATGGCGAATTAACCTTCGTGAAACAACTCACCATGTTTAGAAAATGCTCTCTTACCAAGCATTGTATTATAGCTGTTTTGATTTCAAAACACAAGACTAGTATAAAGGCACATTTAAGCAAAAGAACAATAGGATAAACGTAACTAAAAATGTTTAATTAAAAGTCAAATGTTAATTTATTCAGAATTTGAAAGGATCCTGTAGAAATTTGGTAGACCAAAAAAAATGAAACTAGGAAAAAAACCCTCTAAATTTTACAAAACTAAAGTTTCTGTAAACAATGCTGACGAATCAAATTAAAAGCCCTTTAAGCAACACTTTTTTCCGATTCTCACTTAAACAGATTTTTTTTTAATCCAGTCTTTAATATGAATGCATATTTTTCTTAAAATATGTAGAAGAAGAAACTGAAGTAGAAGATGAAATTCCCAAAACGTTTGGACCATTTTCTTCTAATTGAATTACAATTTACGTAGAGTACAAGATCATGGAACGGTTCTTAATGCTTCTGAAGACAAATGAGCCAGCTGAATCTAATTATTCTTCTACTTCTGAGCCAGCTTTTTGCCTTATTGAAAGGAATAATTACTTTACTCAGCTTTATTTGCTTTTGTGACAAAACTTGCTTTACATAAAATGCTCGTAATGTAAGCTAAGAGGACAGACTTTTATTTCTACATTTCATAGTAATTATTTATACACTATTTTGAGGGTCATTTATATTGTTACCATTAGCAACAATATAATACTTGTTGCCATTACTGCTAATGATAGTTTTTTAACTAACAAATATATTGCACCTATCTACCTCTCCCTCCTTTTTTTTATTGAAAACAAAAACTCACACAATATAGTTACTAGTCCTTAATGTGTATACTATCGAAAAAATCGAAACTTCCCGAATTGTTTAGCGATAGTGTGGAAAAAATATGAACTGCCATCACTAAAATGTGTGAGAAATCTTAAAGTTCTAGGTTGATATCTTTTGTCGCCTCATGGAGTAGAACATTCTGAAATTAGACAAAAAATGACTAAATTACAAAAAATAAAATAAATAATACCAAATTATGTGTAACAATTTTGAGGTAGCGTTTTAAAAAATGCCTAGTTGAAACAACTTTAAACACACAAAAAATCATAATTATAGGTTAATATCTCCTGCTGCCTCATTAGTATCAAATTCCGGACATTTTGATGCATTTGGGTACTTTTCTGTATAAATGTTTCCTGCTTGCATAATTTACAACCTGGAAACAAATAGAAGTGACCAGCACATCGCGTGACTTGAGCGTGAGAGTGCTGCACTTAACAAAGGTGTGTTTAATGGTGCAATTCTCAGGATTTCGTTAAAACTTCAAAAACCAGTCCAATGAATTATCTTCTTACTTCATTTTAATGAATTGCCATTACACCTATTTGAGTGCATAGATGGCAAGTCAACTAAACCTACATCTTACCTCAGAGAAATTGGACGAAACCTCAAAGGATGCTAAAAGCTTCCAGTTGTTGATTCTATTAGTGTTGAATTTGAGTTTATATGCAATTAGACATTTGCACCCCATTAGTTCTGGCGTTTGTTATTCAGGTCTAATTAACCGGGGACGAAGAACGTTAAACTTGATCCCAATGGCTAAAAACTGCCAATCGAATTCCGATGTTATATATCTATATCAGACCCATCCTCAGAGCTGCTAACTTTGATTGTGTTCATTCTAAGATGGTTCCGAATCAAAATTCATCATTCCATGAGGGATGGAGATAGACACCCGTGGCATTTCATGAGTTCATCTCGGTACTTGCATTAAAAGTATCGTGACATAATCGAACCAGTTATTTCTCTCAACGCTTACTTGGCGGCTCCAGAAAACTTTCTTTTAGCCATCTTAACTGATTAGTGATGTCATATTAGAACTCTTGCAGCTCGGCGAACTATCAAAGCTGAAAAAATTATCAAAGTGAGAAACTATGTTCGCAAATTCGTCATTTGGCCATTCCAGGAAAACGCCACTATATTGCCCAGCAGGTGATGCTTATATATTTCAAAAAAAAAAAAAAATAAATTGCATTGCACAAAGTTTCTTGCCTAATAAATCCCACACCGGTTTATGATATCTTTACCAATAAAATCTATTAAGTTTATTTGCTGTAAAGCTAATAACATTAATTGAAATTGCAGTTTTTCCTATGTCAGACACACCCGTCTTTTTTTACATTTCACTTCAATAATCATAAAATAGAATGAAAAAGTAACAATAAATAGGTGTAGTATTGTTCAACACCGCTGGGAATCAAATCACTACTTTGGTTTTAACCGCTATATAATTATTTAAAAATGCTAAAATTCGTCAGATCTTAATGTTTGCGCATTTTTCCATTCTGAAGAATTTCCTTAATCTATTTAATGATCCTAAAGCCGTTTTGTATTTGTTTGCAGTTTGGCTTCTATTGTTATAAATAGTTTCTTATTTTCTTTTTACCCTTAACTCTTGGTTTTTATTATGTAAGTGTTATTTTTATGTCATTCTTAAGTCTTTGTATTTGTCTTTACATTTCCATGTCTTATGTTTTCTTTGTAATAGTCAAGTTATCGTTCTTTTGTTTCTTTCCTACTATTTTCTTTTGCGTTTCCGGTATTATATCCATTCTTCCTTTCTTTAAATGTATCAATTGATTCGCTACATTATATTTTTTGGTGATTTATTATTTAGCTGGTTCCTTTAGACGGAAAACTTTATTGCTATGGGTTTGTTTTCAGAAACTTTTGTTTCACGGTGTATTCTTAACAGGAATCATGTAATAAATTTCGGTTCCGTGTTTCATTTTTTCCTGTTTATGTTATTAGTTTGCTATTTTTACTATTTAAGCTATCTACTTTTTATTCTCGTTGCTTTTAATCGATATCTTTAGTTACAGAAGATCACTTTTTGCGTTGGAAAAGTGGTACCTTGAAACCCGCAGCATGTGTTGCACTTCTCTGCAATTTGGTGAGAGAATTGCATGTACTATATTTTCTTTTACTTATATTTTTTACTGTTCTGGACAAAGATATGTATTGTTAGTTTTACGTTGTTTGACTTCCCCAAATTCACTATGGAGTTGACCCATTGTGTATATTGTAACACTTTATCTCTTTCACCAAATTTTCTAGATCTCGCTAATGCCTGTCTTACTTTTTCTTTAATTACGCTAACTTCACTTGATAGATGGTTAACTACGATTTTATCTGTTCGAAGTTTTAAATTATGCTTGTTTGGCAAACCACACCTGGCATTGAAAACATCTTTATAATATAAAACTATATAATTATTGTCAACTTTTAAATTCATCTAAATAAGTCCTTGCTTTTAATGAATATTTAACATAATAGATTAGCAGTGTTGAATTTTACTACTGGAAATTATCTGCAATAGTTTCGTTCATTATGTGTTCACTTCAAATAAGCTTAACTATAAGCATATGATTTTTTTCCATTAAATTTTACCAAGTCTTTCATTTCAGGCCTATCGATCGTTACATTCTATTTACGAAGTTTTTTTCCCTGAAATACTGTAGCACATAGCACCAGTGGCCAACTGGAAATGTATTATATTTCCATCTATATTTAATTAATTCATCCATTTACTTCGGTTATTTGTTGTGTGGACTAAAGCAACATTTGTATCATCTTCATTAGTTATAAATCGCAGTATTTTCCCGTTCTACTTTTGGCAGATAAAAAATACTTGACTATGTAGTTTTCACCTTGGCAACAGAAGTAAGATTGAACATAAGCTGGACATTTTCTCGCTAAATGTATTTTAAAGCACTACGTGAATTTTTTTTTCTTCTTTTGGTAGTTTATTTTGACCTTTTTTTTACATTCAACATTTCTTATTTTGTTTTTCTCAATATTTATTTTTTATAATCTCCTTTTGGTAGTTTTGAAATAATTTTCATTCGCCTTGGCAGTTCGACTAATAAATAGCTTTATCTAAATTTCAATCCTCTTCACTTAAGGCTTATGTCTGATACAGCCATTACGTGTTCCACACACTATACTGTATTTTATTAGACTATCCTTCTCGAACCAAATTCGCAAAACTATGCTTTAATATTTAAATCAGTTACATGCTGTTAAGCAGTAAGTTATCGCATCTAAGCCAGGGCTAAGGCTCGGTTATTCCATCTAATGACTGAATTTTCGTGCTTGCTCACACTCATCAGCCTGAATAGGAAGTAACCGAGCTGGATACAGAAATCCTCTGCCCCGAAAAGACTGCCGAAAAATGGTAGATAATGTAAAAGTAGAACACCCGGTGAAAGACCGCACAATGTTACGGTACAACTCGTAAATTTACAAAAAAAAAAAAAAAAAATGCACGTAGTGTTTTAAACCTAGTTTCTTGGCATATGTAGTTTATTTCCCTATTTTCAATCGTCTAACACATATTTCCATGGGATGTTTTAGATTAGTTCATATTATTTTCTAATAAATTTTTCGAGTAGGAAAATTACAATAGGTAAGTTTGTTGTTTTGGTTAAATAGAAGCAGCCACAATAACAGAAAAGTTGTGTAAGTTTGAGTCTTAAACTCAATTAAATATCAGCCTTAACCCATTAATGCCTAGCGTCCCTTTTTAGGGACGATCCAAAAAAGAGTGAATTTCCCCAAAATGAGCATTTCAACCAAATAATAGGGTTCAATTAGTACCTTGGTATTGTTTCAATTCGTTATTAACAGATTGCAGCACATAACCATTGTAAAGTGTGTTCTGTCGCAGTTTTAATATGATCTTTATCAAAAATGACATCGTTCACAATCTCAAGAAAAAAAAGCTAAGTTTTCAAAGTTATTCCCAGCTTCCCAGTTTATGTTAATTGCTGATTTTATTTCTTCTTATAAAATGTATTTTTAAATATTATATCGTAGGCAGAAAAAAATTTTAGTAAAAAAAGTATTTACCCTCTGGGGTCTATCGTAACTTTTAAGGGACGATTTTTCTTTCCTTAATAAAACAATTATTTTTTGCATAGTATTTTTTTCATTATTTTTCCTGTCGATTAAACACTGTTTGTAACCAGTATACAAAATATCTTTGGAAACAAAATGCCAGGCATTAATGGGTTAATTCACAACCACTAACAATTATTCCATTATAGCCAAAGTCCATTCTTGGCTCTCTCCCTCTCTTTGTGCGCTCATGTGTGTATGTCTTGACAAATGAGAATATAGTGTGACATAAGGAAATCGCACCATAGAAACTTGCAACAGTAACCGTTGGTTCAAAGAGTGTGAGGAAGGAATTAAAATTCACATTTCAAACATTTACTCTAGTTTACAGCACATGAACTACAAGATACGATCGGCATTTATTTCTTAAAATTTGCCTTGTGAACTAACTTTTAATTGTTATGCATATTTTTAAAACTACAGATTAAGTCAAAGTGAAAAATGAAATGTTTTTAACCTCATTCTTTGAAAAAATGTAAAGAATTTTCTAGAATATTGCTCTTTTTTATGTAAAAATGAATCTCCTTTTCTGAAACTGTTTCCAATACTTTTCAAAAGTTTTCTATTGGTGAGAGATATTTATTTGTGTTTGTTTAAGAACAAAATAAGAGCTGTACGCAATTTTTTTTATCCGTTTAGCTGTTTTTTAAATGATATTATTATACAGCAAAAATATATATTTAAAAAAACAGCTGCTTTATAACTAAATTGTAATTAACATCGTTGATTAAAAAACAAAAACTCACTTTAATAAAAATACTCCTTTATAGTCTAAGATCCCACCGCAGTTTATCTACACTCATAGCGTAGATTCATCACGTATATGTCAAATTAAAGCTGATTTTTTTCTGAACGTGATGCACTATGTCCGCCTATGTAAAAGTGCCCGAAACCTATAGGCAGCCTGGCCTAAACAGGTCACATGAATGTAGTATTTCTACACTCATAGCGTACACTCATGACTCAAATATCAAATTGAAGCTAATTTTTTTCTGAACGTGGTGTACTAAGGCTGCCAATGTAAAAGTGGCCGCAACCTCTAGGCAGCCTGGCCTGAAGTTTAGGGTCCAAAATTTCAAATGGTTATAAAAGACGGAAAAATTGGTCGATTCTTTTGCTTTTTTTACTAAAATTATTCTTAATGTGAGTACTTTTCCGAAAAAAATTGATGAATTTAAATTTCAAAAATTGCCGATAGGGGGCGCTTTAGACTTTGTAGCTAAAAACAACTACTTTTTACCGTTTTTTTTTTCGTATTTTCGTAATTGATTCAAAAAGTTCAAACTCTAACTTAAATTTTGAGCCCAAAATATCAACTAATTTCCAGTGTTTAGCAATATTCGGACCAATCGTCAAAAAATGTGTTTTTCTGCTTTTTAACTTGCCCTTTCATGTAAAAAAGATTATTAAAATCATCTGGCGAAACTAATAATGTGAAAATAAAATTAAATGCACACTTTCTGAGTTGTAAAATACGAAATTTCTGGGTTAAAAAAAAATGAAAAAAAAAATTTTTTTCCTGTTTTTTAGTTACGAAAGGGTTCCTCTGATTTTATTTTAACATTATCAGGTGATTTTAACATTTTTTTTACATGAAAGGACTAGTTGAAAAGCAGAAACACACAATTTTTGACGTTTGGTCCGAGTATTGCTAAGAACCGGAAATTAGTTGATATTTTGGGCTCAAAATTTAAGTTAGAGATTTAACTCTTTGAATCAATTACGAAAATATGAAAGCAAACGGTAAAAAGTAGTTGTTTTTAGCTCCAAAATCTAAAGCGCCCCCTATCGGCAATTTTTGAAATTTAAGTTCATCAATTTTTTTTCGAAAAAGTGCTCACATTAAGAATAATTTTAGTAAAAAAAGCAAAAGAATCGACCGATTTTTCCGTCTTTTATAACCATTTGAAATTTTGGACCCTAAACTTCAGGCCAGGCTGCCTAGAGGTTGCGGCCACTTTTACATTGGCAGCCTTAGTGCACTACGTTCAGAAAAAAATTAGCTTCAATTTGATGTATGAGTCATGAGTGTACGCTATGAGTGTAGAAATACTACATTCATGTGACCTGTTTAGGCCAGGCTGCCTATAGGTTTCGGGCACTTTTGCATAGGCGGACATAGTGCATCACGTTCAGAAAAAATTCAGCATTAATTTGAAATATACGTCATGAGTGTACGCTATGAGTGTAGATAAACTGCGGTGGGATCTTAGACTATTATAATTTGAATCCATTGTAACTTATATATATATTTTAAAACAGGAAAATAATAAAGAGGTATTTTTCAAAACTGGTAATTGTTTAGGCAAAGTATTAAGTATGCAAATGATTTGCAATGCATTTCGATTTCAAATTATTAAGAAAATAGTATTATTTTTAATTGCAAAATTAGGATCTAAGAGAAAAAAAAGTAGCATTTTGCTTCATATGGACAACAAAACTCCTCCTCCAAACCGTCGCTGCTTGAGAAATTTCGATACGGAAACGGTTGAATGGAGTAGATATGACGTCAATTCAGACAAAAATAATTACGTGTAAGTGCCGGATTAAGCTTGAAAAAAAAAAAAAGAAACAAATTTTAAGTTTTCTGGCTTGTACTCTTTTTTTTTTATTCATCTGAGTTAAACTGGTCAAATTCGCTAAACAAAGAAACTATTTCACTTAGTAACACTTATTTCAAGCTAAGTTATATTCAAGTATTATATTTGTTTTTATATGCGCTTGTTTAAGCGATTTTAAAGCACTAGTTTCATTTAAATGTTATATATTTTAAGTTGCAGGTTTTTAGAATAAAAACTCAAACTATTTATTAAAGGTAATAAACAAACAGAAGACAGTTTTATTTTTAAATGGCTGTTCTTCCAAAGTAATCCGCCCAACTAAAAATTGGAAATTTTATCTTTTCTTTGTGTGCCTGTTATAGACAGAAAAAAAAGCCTCAAACCTAAAAAGAAAATTCATGAAAAGCTCGAAGCATATCTTTTTAAAAATGCATTACTTCCATATTCAAATTTGAATTAAGAGCACTTTTTAGTAATTAACCTTAAAGCATAGCGTGAGGTTAACTGTATTTTAATGTGCGCATAATAAAGAAAATTCGTTTAGGCACCACAGTTTCCTTGACGTAACAAATGTTAGTTTTATTCTAGAACTTCCTTTCGGCTCCACAAAAGCGTGCAGGAATTACTTCAAAATGTTGTTTTAACTAAGAATGTTGAGAATAATGCAAATGCAGTCATTTTCTTTACCATAAGCATTTAACAAAATTATGAAATATATTCAAATTAAATCCTTAACAGAAACATTAATCGTAAAACATTGCAATAGTTTTTAATATTTTTGCAGTTACACAATGGTTCAAAAACCAGTGCTGTTTAAAATTAACTTAATCGTGATATGTGTATCCATAATAAACACAATAAAGTATGAAGGACATTATTATTAAAACTGATACCGTACGGTTAGAAAAAAAGTACCACTAATTAATCATCATTTTACTTTTTTAAAGTTTGGTATTATTAATTTTATCTCTGGTGGTTTTTTTTAGAATTATATTTAATTAAAGAGGAATTAAAATGAGGGTAGCTAAGTTAATTTAAGTTCACCTCAGTAGCAATTTTGAGTTTAGTCAGTTACTGAGTAACTGAGTTGAGTTAGTCAGGCATTTTTGAAGCAAAAATTTATTCCTACATAGTATTTGTTTTGCTTTATTTCATGGTTCACAATAAAAGTACTTTAAAAACTGAAGAAATATAAGGTTCGTTTTTCAGAAAAAACACCGTAATAAACTAATTTATCCAGTCTTAATATCTTATTAACTCTAGTCATAAAGTAAACATCTAAGAAAATCTCCAGTTAATGGCATAATAACTTATTTTGTATTTTATGTCACTTCTGGAGCCCTGAAAGATGTATTGTCTATAATTAAATTTATCTATATGCTGTAAATTTAAATCCGATGCATTTGTGAAGGGATGTTTAATCTTTTATCTTTTAGTTTAAATAGCATCAAGACAGCACAATCGAAAAATGAAGTAATTTTCATTTTCCAAAAACTTAGATGGACGCATTTGAAAAATACAGTTGTCAGCTACTAATTTGTCAAACACGAAACAACATATTTGGAAATAGTGTACTGATTAATGTGTCTAAAGTTCTAGTGGTGTGAAAGATAGCATGGTATACTTGAGGGGTTACATCGAGCAATGCTTTGATAATAGCTTATTTAGCTTTTCTTAATCCTTGTATGAGTCTTATTTTAAACTTGCAGAAGTACAGTTTAGAATTATCTTCTAGTTTGTTATGTCTCAGAAGAATTCCGGATTTCCCCTTTTTAGACTGAATAGCAGTAAATTTTAAGCTAGAACTCGCACACCAACTTTTCTTTTCTTTTGGTTCGAAAGGAAGTGCATAAATTATTACTGATGTATTCGATAGATGAAAAAAAAAGTTATTTGATTAAAAAACTACTATATAACTAATAAAAAGAGGGAATAGTTTAATGTTTTATATTTATAAAAATAATCATCATGAAGCGATATCAAATAGAAGATAACTTAGAAACTTTGATTGAATCCTCGTACTTAGTAAGTTTTTCTAATTTTTTACATCTCAAGGATATAAATTTTATGGGCTGATAATAAAGCCTTTGGAGCTGGTATTAAAATGTTTCATTGAGCACTTATTATAAGTTTTTGATGAGATACCTGCACGTCGTTTTTAAAGTAGTTCAGGAAGCACAGCAAAAATAGATTTAAAAAAACTGACTGCATTAACACACGTTTTCGGAGCTTTTAATGAAAACAGCAAAAAGTTGCAAAACTTATTTATATAACGGTATTTAAATGCTTTTTTTTTATATAATTATTGAATATATGAATTCATAAAAGTACTTTTAAATAAAATTACTATGAAAAAAGCTAAAACTGTGTCCGCTACTGAGTTTATAATTCAAAAGCAGCGGGTGCGGCTGCTGTCGACCCGCAGTGAGCACTTATGGAACTATGTAGAAGTTAGGGATAGTGGTATAAAAGATAGCTCTCTTTTTTCTTGATCAGTTTTTCTCTCGCTATTTTTAGTTCCATTACATAAAGCAGTTTCTGTATAGCTTTTGTGTATCTCCTAGCTGTTAGTTTCACTTTTTAAATTAAATGTTTTTCATGAGGCATTTGGGGTATTTTTTCCTTCCTGACTTAAAATAAATAAATAAATATATTTGTAAAGCTCACGGAGCCTACGAATCAAATGAGATGCAAAACGTGACTAAACTTTGGACAAGCATCACAGAATTACGCAAGAATTTTCGAGCACTTTATTCCTAAAACATGTTTGTGGTAAAAAATACTTGCATGCACAACAAGAAAAAGAAATTCAACCCGAGGATAGGAATCAAACATAATGAAAAAACCACTTTAATCTGTAAAACCGTTCTCTATATCACGAACTGGTGTTCAGTAAATATTCAAACTAAAAAACGAAATTCAATGCGTGGCTTTCCTTTGAACAAAATCCTTTTAAATGCAAAGTAGCGTTCCTATTCTTCAATGCGCATACACTTCAAGTGAAGTTTGTTTCACCTTACGTTTCCACGCATATTGTCAAAACAAATGTAAATAGAAAGACCGCTTTTCATTTTTATTGAAACAGCGTACTGTCCGGAAAAACAAACAATTCTCTCTCTCTATCTTTCTCTGCTTTAGAAAACCTTTTCCACGTTCACTCGATGATGATGCTATTGCTATGACTTTTGGACAGTTTTTCCGCAGCATGAAACATGCGTAAATAAAATCAAATACGAAAGACCAAACGTAGCGGAAGCATGGAATCTTTCGGAAAACAGAGTCAGCTTAGACGTATGAAAACACACTTGAAGCTTTTTGCTGCGGAGGCAAAATTCAAATATTAAATAAGAAAATATTTTGAGAATCTAAAAGCAGAAAACGTTGGATCAAGAGGATGATCCTACGCGTTTTGGGAAATTATTCTATAGCTTTTTGTTTGGCATTATTGTTTTCCAAAACATTAGCGTATTCGTTTCTTAGCACAATGATGATACTCATATAACTTCGATAAAGCAAGGTTTATTCTAGTTTATACTTAAAATTGAAAAAAAAAACTATGAGGCATTATTTTTTAAGATTTGAGGAAAAATATGTAGTAATTTTCGAAATTAACTACTAGAGATACATTTCTTAGACTGTTTTTGAATTACTAGGGGACTACCGACCCCTGCTGGCTTATGCTCGCCAATCCCCGTGGGGGGGGGGGGGGGCTGTACAATTTCTTCGCAATCCGAGGTCGCTACGCTCGCTCACCGGCGACAACATTATTTGTCTAGCTTTATTTGTCTTTAAAAGGGTGTATTTTGTTTTCAATATGAGTATTTTGAGTGTATTTGTAAGAAAAGCAGTCGAAAACTTTGTACAATTAATGAAATTAAAAATGCAAGACAACGTGTCTAAAAGTACAAATAAAAGGTTTAAAAAGAGTTAGAAAACTCTAGCAAATAGCTATTTCGGGGCTATTATAAATGAAGCCCCATCATCAGTGCAAAAAGATGATGGTTCACTGACACCAGTCAAGTGACCAGTCTCGCATTCCTGGTTCAAACCTTATTTTGAGTGTGCATGTTTAAAAATTTCTACAGAGATGAGGATAAAAAAATGGTGCATAATAGTTATTTTTCCGTTCATATGACCACATACCGTTGTTTTCACCAGGTGATTCGAGCTTTACAATTTTGTCAGATACCACTATTTACGCCAGAACCCTTCGTTTGGTGAACACAGAAACATTACGTCAGAATACGTTTCTATTTGTTGTTCACAGTGGACTAAAAAAACTGCATCATTTGCAAAAATTCACATTTTAAAGAATTTCAATAGAAATCCGTCAACAATTGTTTTGCAATTTTTGTGGCATAAGAGGTATGCTTCGGCTGACATTTTTTATTTAAAAAAATACTCAACCATTTAGAGAACCACCTATAAGTTAAAGAAACCAAAAACGTTTTCTGATCATCCTTCATCGTAAATAACTGAGAATAAATAAATTACAGAAACCAGTTTTCTTACTGTATGCGCAAATATTGTGTTTCGGGAAAATACCACGAATATTTATAGATATAATAAGTATTTCTTGCACAAATATTAATTTTATTTCATGTTTTTGACTCGTGGCACGTAGAGTTTTCCGTCGATTTAAACCAAACTTTTAAAAAACTTGATTGCATACAAGCAAAACATTTCACTAAAATTTGAAAAAAATATTGATAAAATAGGAACTTTGGAAGCAGTGTATTCTGTATGCACGTAATACAACAACTTATAAATTTACGAAATTTCAAAGTGGAATAGATTTGGCTTCCTTAAAATAATAATAATTAAAAAAAAACCAGCTCAATATCATTAAAGTTAAAAGGCTACCTAAATGAAATGAATTTAAGTTATTATTAGATAAGCGAGAAACCGTAAAGGATCATTTGCAAATTGGTAACAATTGACTATCATTGTTTAGTGTGGATTGTAAAAAAAAGAACACTCCCTTATTCATCGCATTCCCAAGCAGAGTTAAAATACTGATATTTAGATCTTTCACTTCTTTTTAACTCTTTAAAATGCTCAAGCGGACCTTTTAAGTTGCCAAATCTACTTGTTTATGATTTTTTTGAAGTTACAAACTGCTACCTGTTGCTTATGCGCATTAATAAATTGATTCATATTTCATCAAATGTCCAGTATTTTTTTTTTCAGAGTTTAGTAGAAAGGTTCTCTGTTGGAAAACTTTTCTGTAGGTTTGGTAAGGTTTGACAGAGAACGCTTTTTGAGCCAAAAAAAAAAAAAAAAGCGTACGAAATTAGTAGTTGAAAGAAAAATCTTTAAATATGTGAAGATACAATGTTTGTTTAAAAAGGTTAGCTGAAGCATAACTTTTATGTGAACAAGTTTGCGAAATCTTTCTTTTTTTCATCGAGACATTTTTCTTTATTTTATAAATCATGCAATTTCCTTGTCAACTATTGTAGTACTTCAAAACCTGGGGGATGTCCTTATATGTCTATATATCGGTAGTTGGGGCGAACACCTTTTTATAATGTCGAATTTCTGGAAAATTAAACCTTTAATTAAATGAAATATAACCTATATTTAACGAAATAATTTGAATAAGAGAAAATTTACGTTTTTCCTGTATTTAATTATACACCACAACTTGTAAAAATGTTTGCAGTTTATGTTTCGCATAATCTATTTGCATGACACTCAGTGAATATTTCTCCTTTAAAAAAAGGAAAATTTTCATAAACATAAACGCGTAATTCCGATAGAACACATATTATGAATTACCCACATATTGCAATTAGTTAATCAAATAAAGATTTAATGCTTAATTGATATTGCGCTTGCAAAACTTTAGTTGCTTAGTCTAGGTTTTAAATCTTGCTTTAAAGAGTCTGTGAAAGTAATGCTAAATGCTCAAAAAGAAAATTGCAAGTCGATGTAACCACTGAAATAGTGCAAATATTATAAACCAGAAACATATGACGAAAGAAAAAAAGTCTACACGGTCCAGGAAAAATAACTCTGATGGAAAAACTGAAACAGGAGAATAAGAGCATTAACATTAGCTGTTGGTTAAAAACTTTCTGCTGAGCTGAAGTAAGAAGAGGGCGGGAGAAAGTTTTATTATCTAGGGACAAATAACTGCACTACGTTTTTCTCATTGGATTACCTCCATGTATTCCCAAACTGCTTCTTAATTTGATTTAATGGACATTTTAGCTCTACAGTTACAGATAACTTATCGTTTTGTTAAACACACATGGAAAAATTAGCGTCCTTGATGCTGTTTTAGCATTTTTTTTTATTTACTACGTGGAAGCACACATATATATTTTTTATTGCGTGAGAAAAAGTGCAAATGGAGATAATGAATAGGATATTTTTCACCGCAAGTATTTTTGCAGTGTTAAAAGGTCTGATTAAATGTGTTTGCCGTACATGTATTGCTAGTCTTCAGTAATAGTTCAAGTCTTTGTGACCCTGATTTATTGCAGTGAGCGAAGTCTTCCATTTTTTAACAAAGCGGGACAGTTATGATTTTTTATAAGAGTAGTAAGAAGTTTCCATTCAACTTCAAAACTACTTTTTGCAGTATTTTTTGTTGAACATTTTAAATTACATTTTTTCATCATACACAGTGAAAAACTTGCAAGTTAAACTATGTAAAATCCTTATTAAACACATACTTGCCTTCTTTAAAAGACGTTCGCCTGTTGTAATTACATTTAGATCTATAGTAAGAATGCATCTTTTAATCGGCCATAATCGGTCACCTTGCAGATTTTATTTAATCCGCCAAATCTTTCCGATTAACCACAAATGTTACCGATAACACAGTAACAACACTACGATTACGACAGTGTACATTTTGTCAATTAGAAAAACCTTTCTCAAATATCATTTTTAAAAGTATACCTTCACCAAGAAATTCTGTTAACGAATAATTTTATTAACTGTAAGTAAATGTATTTTTCTGCAGTCCTAACTATAATATGTTGCACGAGCGTGTACAGAGTGAAAACAAAACAAATAGTTCATACTGTTCGTAAAACGGAACGGAATATTCAAAAAAAAAAAAACCTTTACATCTTATGTTTATATAACACAACTAACACTACTAGAAATAATTGAATTCCTGAAATTTTAAGTTGGAATATGAAAACATGAATATTTTATTTCAAATATAATCAGCTGAATTTTGCCAATCAACTAGCAACAATGTATGTTTTAAGTAAAATTACTTTAAGTTTGCTACAGAAAAGAAACTAACATGAATAAATTTATATTCAAACATAAGTATACCATGTGGTACGAAAGTGTAGTGAGTAAAAACAAAACAAATAACTCAAAGATTTAAATATGAAACAAATAACATTCTCAGTTGATTTAAATTAAATAGGGTGAGTTCTGGTAAGTGCGTACCCTTTTTTTGAAAGTTCATGTTCTCAAGGATGCTGCTCTGTTGAAAAATCTTGTACACTCACAATTTTTTTTTTAGTTTTCTTTCCAGATCCTTTGCTAAGATTTTCAAGCATACAATATGTCAAATAAACCATAAGCATGAGTTTTGTGACCTGGTTTATGACAGCTATTCTAAGGTACGCACTTTCCCTACAGAGCGGGGTAAGTGCGTCCACCTTAAATTATGTAATTATGAGCAGGAAAAAACTTCT
Organism: Uloborus plumipes; assembly: GCA_038373865.1. Classification (NCBI taxonomy): domain Eukaryota; kingdom Metazoa; phylum Arthropoda; class Arachnida; order Araneae; family Uloboridae; genus Uloborus; species Uloborus plumipes. The sequence continues at coordinate 196,260 of JAXGGA010000159.1, forward strand.
GGCACACATTAAATATGTTAGGTAGTTGCCTTGGGATAATTCCTAATACTAGAGATCAGCACTTTTTTGCATGGATGAAACGCAATCAGTGATACCCCACGTGTCTTGCGAACAACTGTGATTTGAAGATTGAGAGAGTTGTGTCTGTGATTCTTCCTTTGTCCTTTTAATAAGACCAAGTGAGCAAATGTAAGTTGTTTTTATTTAGTAATAACCACTTATAATCTACATAGTTTATTTAGTTTAATACATTAATCAGTCTGTGTTTAAGCCGGGGTTCGTACTTACCCCTTCTTAAATGTAAGATGAGACATGTTCGTCCAATAGCGTTGTGGTAAGTGCGTACCCTTGTGATTTTCTTTAATTCTATTTGTATAGTAGATCGTTAGGTGACCTGAGTGAACAATTTGTTATCTTTTTTTTTTTGAATAAATACGGTTTTAAAATATTTTTCTTATTAGAATCAGCAGCAGTAAGAAAAAACACAAAATAAAGAGGGAAAAAAAATTGATTATGATATAATACTTGTACTTTTTTTTCCTTGCACATTGAAGCAGTTTTTCACAAGCTGCTCTTAATTTTCTTAACTATAATTTATTCATTGCTCCACCTTCATCTTTTGAATCAGTTGGTTCCTTATTTAATGTTTCACTTAATTTCATTGCTTCATTTGTCATTCTGGTTTAAATTAAGTATAGCTTATGGTCGCTATTTTCAACGAAAAATTTACTAACTGATATCTAAAACCCAATATACACTCAGGCACATTGAAAATAGCGACCCAAGAAGAAATCGTCGGATTGAAATGAAATTTAATACACATAATGATACAGATGAGAGACTCACTTGATCTTAAAATCAAGACAATTAAACTAATACAGGGTGAGCAGCGACAAATACAGGGAATCTGTACAATGTCGAAACTTGGCAAATAAGTACAGCGTAATTTGATATGCAAATGATCCAAGTTTTGTGCCATGCTTATACACGCCGAAATGGTGTTTAAATCAGGAAGGGGGTTCTTAACAGGCCAACGTTACGTTGATGATATTCTTCGACCCCATGTAGGATCTTTCCTAAATGGTCTCCCAGGGGCAATTTTCCAGCAAGATAATGCTCGTCCGCACACGGCAAGAGTTGTTCAAGACTTCCTACGTAATTTTCAGACTCTTCCATGGCCGGCCCGCTCCCCCGACTTATCCCCTATAGAGCATGTGTGGGATCAGCTAAAACGTCAGATGCCATCGTGTCACTCTGTGCGTGATTTGGAGTTGGCTGTTACAAATTTGTGGGCCCATCTGCCTCAGGACAACATCAGGCGTCTAATCAACTCAATGCCAGACCGCGTGGCGGCATGTATTGCAGCTAGAGGTGGTCCAACGCCCTTTTGAAGTTGCTCTGTATTTGTGTCCTTGCACACCCTGTATTCGTTCAATTGTCTAGATTTTAAGATCAAGTGAATCTCTCATCTGTATCATTATGTGTATTAAATTTCATTTCAATCCGATGCTTTCTTCTTGGGTCGCTATTTTCAATGTGCCTGAGTGTATTTCGGAGGTACTAAATAAAATTGAAATCTTATGCCGCATTCAATGTAAATATACATACTTGATGGAAAAGACGTCAGATTTATAATCGGCTTATAAAAGAGTTATAAGCAAAATTAAAGGTGAATTACGAGGGTCGAATTTTCCACATAATGGTACACACTTGCCTCATCATAATGGTACGTACTTGCTCCGCATAATAGTACGTATATGCCTCATGATAGTGGTACGCACTTGCCCCATCATAATGGTACGCACTTACCCCCACCTTACTTTAAAGAAAGGGAAAGTGCTTACCGTCATATAAACAAATTTTAGTTTGAGTATTTGATCAAAATACCCCATGTATGTTATTAGTAGCTATTACTCAAAAGAAACAACTTGCAATTCTTGACTTCAATTGCTTGGTATGACTATAAGAGAAACTGAAACTAAACCTTCTCAATCTTTACTTTAGAGTTTTCTTGAAGACATTTAAGTTGTCTCTGATTGTGTTTCGCTTATTGAATCCAGGCCTGAATTCTACCTACTGAAATTATCATTGGACAGTTATCTGACATAGTCGATGTGTTGCAGAAGCGATTTCAGGACAGTGTTCATATAATTTCCAGTGGACGCACTTACCCCGTGGACGCACTAACCAGAACTCACCCTAAATTAATTTTCCTATTTTGAATACATATATACACAGTTCAGTCACATTAATGTGACCACCACGTACTTTCGACGTCAAATTACCAATCACAAAAGGCACTTGGTAGCACGATGCAGTTGAGGATGTATAAAGGGTGTGTGAGGGCTTTAGAAACCATTCCTATCATTGGCGTAATATAAAAACGGGGCGATTTATCCGACGTCCAAAAGGGCATAATCATAGGCTTTCGGGTCAAGGGTGGAAGCATTTCCAAAATGGCTGAGTTTTTGAGCTGTTCGCTTGCCATAGTAGTAAAAGTGTACCGTACATGGCAAAATGGGACTGTCAAAAATCAGCGACGTGGAAAATGTGGTGCACCAGGAGCCATGGATGACAGAGGCGAACGAAGGCTGCGGAGATGCGTTCGGGTTGATAGACTGGCTACCGTTGAGCAACTGACCCCCCAAATGAACCAAGGGGCTACCAACATCATCTCCCAAACTACTATTTAGTGGACGTTGCTGCGTCTGGGCTTCCGAAGCACAAGATTGGTTCATGCAGCTATGCTGACTACTGTCCATCGACGACGAACAATGAAATTTGCACGCCAGTACCGCAACTGGACGTTTATTGAATGACAACAGGTAGCATTTACTGATAAATCACGTTTTATGCTCCATTGGGCAGATGAGCGTTGGCGTATAAGGCGTTAAACCTCTGAAACCAAACACCCTCAACCATTGCTGGAACGGTCTAAGCTGGAGACGGGAGCATTATGGGCTGGGGAATGTTTTCCTGGCATTCTCTGAGCTCACTCATCATTGTGGAAGGCACGATGAATTAATACAAGTACGCATCTGTCTTTGCGGACCATGTCCACCCATATATTCGCATTGTTTTTCCTCCAGATGATGACATCTAAAAGCAGGACAATGCGAAGTGCCATACAGCTGCCAGTGTACGTGTGTGGTTCGAAGAGCACCAGAATGAGTTAACCCTTCTTCCCTGGCCAGCAAACTCTCCTGATTCAAACAGAATCGAGAATATGTAGGACCATCTCGATCGGGTTATTCGCTCCATGGATCCTCATCCGCGTAATCTAGCATAGATGGCCACAGCAAAGGAGTCGGCATGGCTCAAACTACCATTGAACACCTTCAGGGTCCTAAATAAATCTCTTCCTGCACGTCTCGCAGCAGTCCATTCTGCGAAAGGTGGTTTTTAAGGCTTTTGACAGGTGGTTACATTAATGTGACTGGACTATGTAAAGATAGGCAATATTGCAACATTTTTCCTGTGTTAATACTTTTCTTCTTAGCTTTTAGATAACGTCTTTTTATTTTTTTTCGAAGAAGAAAAGTCTTGAATTAAATAACTACTAATATAAAAATAGAAAAATAATTTAAATGAAAAGTACTTCTTATTTAGAGTGCTCACTACAGCCTCCCCCCCCCCCCACCTTTTTTTTAAATTTTCATCTCTAGTTAACATAATTATGTCTGTTGATTTTGCTATGCTTTAATGTAATGTCTTTAACAATAATGTGACAATTCGTATAAAGAAATTGAATAAAAATTTTGAAATTATACGTTAAAATTTAGAAAATGGACAATGACAATTGGAAATGGATAGGTAATTGTCTAAAACATTTTTCATTTGAACTTTGATTCCATATCCAAGCCTAAAAATAGCAATTATTAAAAACATATAATGAATCAACTTACTTTTATTTTTTAGCTTTTTGGTTTGCTGGAAAAATTTGTTCGAATCAAGCTGAGAAACTTTTAAACTGTTTAAAAGCTGAAAAACGCAGCAGGGAAGTGCATATGGGTCATTCCATGTCAAGTGATCCAACGTTTTTTACCTTACATTTTTGTATTTCTTTCAAATTTGGCTCATTAATTGTACCCTTTGAGGTAATCAAAAGTATCAATTTTTGGATTTTTATCTCTATTATTTTTTGATTTATGAGACTTAGAACTTTGGAAAAACCCACGTTTTTCCATGGATAAGGAAACATAAAAGGGACCATAACTCGGCACCAAATATAGATAGAATGATTTGATAAATGGCATTTTAAAGTACGTTAGTTGCCGCTTAATCTGATATGCAACATGACTAATTTGATAATTTCTTTTTCAAAAAATGGAATTTAAATTTCAAATTTAAATTTCTCAAAAAACATATGATGAATTTTTTTCAAAAAATTCTCAAAAATTTTTGTGTATTTTATCTATGTGTGTACAAGTTTTTAGATTGGGATCTCAATGGGATCATATTTTTTTGAATTTTTAAATAAAACTGTATAGGAAAAAAATGATATTTTTTAGATTCTATTTATTTAAATATTAAGTTCTCTTGCTTGTGATGGTCTAAAAAGTAGTAAACAAACATGAATATGTTTAAAGTGAGCTGGCATGAGCTTATAGATTTGTCAGGTTCACCCCCTCCCCCCTTCATCCCCGCACAACCACTCTTTTTTAATTCAAAACTGTTCAAAATGTTTAAAAAAAAACTCTTTGATACAAGATGAATAGTAAACTTATTTAAAGTTGGTAAATGGGTTTCCTTATAACTAGACGAAGTATCACCCTCCTCCACCCAAATATACCATTAACGCTGTACTATTATGACGTCTAACCTGGGGATTGAATTGACTATTATTTTTACTCTAGGTAAGTGAGCTAGCATTAACTTGTAGATTGGTCAGCTCCCCCTCCCTTCCTTCCTGATCCAACCATTTTTCCCCCAAACTGTTTAAAATGCTAAAAAAAAGCTTCTTTGATACAAAATGAACAGTAAACTTATTTAAAGTTGGTAAATGGGCTTCCTTATAACAAGGCAAAGTACAACCCTTCCCCCACCCAAATATATCATTAATGCTATACTAATATGACGTCTCACCTGGGGATTGATTTGAGGATTATTTTCCCCCTAGGTATATATTGTTTTTCAGACGAAGTGTATATTTTTCAATCCGACCTTCACAAAGTGTACTTCCATTCAATATCTGAATTTAAACTTATGATTCATTTCATCCCCTCCCCCAGCACCAATCTTCAATTTTGAAGAGAGGAAATAAATGGGTCGCCCCAAGATCATAGCAAACAGCAAAATAGCACTGTTTCTCCTTGTTCTCATAATGTTTTCCCATTATTTTCACACAAAACTGAAAAGAAATCAAAGTGTCACGTTATATGTCAGTCCCCATCACTGCCTTTCCTTTTTCTTATTGGACAAAGCTCATGAGCTAATAGGAAAGTAACAAACAGAACAAACTGAAACGCTACCAGACATCAGTAGAGACTAAGGCTTTGAAATGGGGTTAGGCGGGATGATAAAAAAAATTAAAGTTTGGAACGTGAAGGTAGGGTAAGGGGGGGGGAGCAATCTGTAAAGAAGTTAAACAACATGAGAGGGTTATGATCAAAAAAGCAGTGTTTGTTTAATATATGTATGTAGATATGTCTTGCTGCATTACTTTCCTTTACAACAAAATGAAAAATAACACAAACAATTAAAAAAATTAAATAACAGCTGCACACTAGATAATGTGGAAAGATAGTTATGGGGACATAGACATATGATCTGATATTTTGATTTATTTTCAGTTTTGTGCGAAAAGAATAGAAAAAACGATGAGAACAAGGAGAAACAGTGCTATTTTGCTGTTTGCAATGATCTTGGGGCGACCAATTTATTTCCTCCCTTCAAAATTGAAGATTGGTGCTGGAGTAGAAGATGAAATGAATCATAAAGTTAAATTTCAGATATTGAATGGAAGTACACTTTGAAGTTCGGATCGAAAAAGAAACACTTCGTCTGAAAAACAATATATATACCTAGGGTGAAAATAATCCTCAACTCAATCCCCAGGTTAGACGTCATATTAGTATAGTGTGAATGGTATATTTGGGTGGGGAGGGGGATACTTCGTCTAGTTATAAGGAAACCCATTTACCCACTTTAAATAAGTTTACTATTCATTTTGTATCAAAGAGTTTTTGTTTTTTTTTAAACATTTTGAACAGCTTTGAATAAAAAAAGAGTGGTTGTGCGGGGGAGGAAGGGGGGAGGGGTTGAACCTGACAAATCTATAAGCTCATGCCAGCTCACTTTAAACATATTCATGTTTGTTTACTACTTTTTAGACCATCACAAGCAAGAGAACTTAATATTTAAATAAATAGAATCTAAAAAATATCATTTTTTTCCTATACAGTTTTATTCAAAAATTCAAAAAAATATGATCCCATTGAGATCCCAATCTAAAAATTTGTACAAACATAGATAAAATACACAAGAATTTTTGAGAATTTTTTGAAAAAAATTCATTATATGTTTTTCGAGAAATTTAAATTTGAAATTTAAATTTCATTTTTTGAAAAAGAAATTTTTTATCAAATTAGTCATGTTGCATATCAGATTAAGCGGCAACTAACGTACTTTAAAATGCCATTTACCAAATTGTTCTATCTATATTTGGTGCCGAGTTATGGTCCCTTTTATGTTCCCTTATCCATGGAAAAACGAGGGTTTTTCCAAAGTTCTAAGTCTCATAAATGAAAAAATAATGGAGATAAAAATCCAAAAATCGAGACTTTTGATTACCTCAAGGGGTACAATTAATGAGCCAAATGTGAAAGAAATACAAAAATGGAAGGTAAAATTTTTCTCAGATTTTGGATCACTTGACGTGGAATGACCCATATGTGAAAAACAGGTGAATTTGGGAAGCGTACTGGCTGTGTATTCTGTTTAAGTATCGATGACTCTCACGAATTTTACTTCTTGAATTTTAGCGAATCTTCCATGAACAGTGAAAAAAACTTATACATTAGTAAGCGGAAAAAATAGAGGCGGTTATATAATGTTTATCTCGTCAAAAAACATTGTGCCATTTATTTATGAATGGCATTTATTTATGAAAATGTTAAAATGTTTGTATACTACAATATTAGTTTTAATCGCCCTACCGTTCTTTTTTTTTTTTTTTTGTCAATTTTTTAATACCCAAAACATATTTGTTTTTTGCTCCTGAATAGATTACATTATTTAGCTCACGAATGAGATTGCCCTCTCTAATTTAGTTTGACATATTGTTTCACTGAATCGTTTAGGCGTGTACGATTTACGTAGAAGTTGTAAGCTTTAAAACTTCAACTAAACAATAAATAATTAAAGCATACATATTCCTAGCACACAGTAAACTAACGTATTTTGATAATGAATCATAACTACGCTAATGGCACACTAATATTCCTGCTAATTGAAAAAATAATTGCGATATTAAAATATGAGAGAAAAATGAAGAGGTCTTAATGTTTCCCATATTGATCACTTTGTTGTTTCTTACTAGTTTTGTTATAACTAATTAACCTTTAAAAATATATGCATGTTGATTGAACAAAAATATTTTTTAAAATTAAGTCGCGTGCTAATAAAAAAATAAATATAATGTGTTTAAATTTAAATGAAGACTAAATAATTTTACTTGAAAGAGTTTTTATGATTCAAAAAGTTTTTTTTTCAAGCATATTCAAAAGATTTTGGCACTTATAATGCTTCTTAACTTATGACTGAAATGTTTACTCCATACCAAAGAAATATAAATTAAAAATAAGCATTAAAGTTTAAAAAGTAAATTAAGAACAAAGTAACTTTTATTTAATAATAGAAAAAACTTAAATTAGTCTTAAAGCATTTTTTACTTTTCAATTTAAAAAAAAATCTCGAAATCCCTTGTTCATCTAGGAACGTTACACTTTTTCTTCATTTTTCGGTAAAAGTTCAGGAAAAAAGTGCCAAAATTGGGAAGAAAAGTATTTTACTTTCAAAGAAAAAACAGTAAAGCTATAAGTCTTATAAACTGTTTCATATTTCAATTATTTAGTTATGTAATCAAAATGGCACTATAAGACTTTTTGCTACGCTTCATTTCCTTATAATTTCCTTTTAATCTCTGCTTAATCTTCAGCGGGGGAAAACGTCTAATGCACATTTATCACTAAAAATGTGAAATTATCATAACTAATTTAACTTTTGCACCTGTAGGGGCAACAAATAAAAATGTATTTATAGAACTTAAATGTAATTTTAGTATTGCAATTTCTCAAGTGATTTGTAAGATATATTGTATAGAAAGCGTGTAATCATTGAAAATAAACTGAAAATCAGTAGTGCATAATATGTTGCAAAAAACATGTGAAGGGCATGCTACAGTTAGTATTAAAAAGTTGTATTTACATTAGAGCTAAAACAAAAGCATATATTTTGTTAATCTATTTCTTCTTTCTCATATTGCATTTTTGAATAATATTCCTTTAATTTTGAGCTTATTTTTCGGTTTTTGAACTTTTTTTTTAAATAAAATGCTCACTGTATTAATCAACATACCGTCAAAAACCTAAGTAATGGGTAAATCGGTGCTCCTCTTAGAAAAAGGAAAGTACTTTCTTCAATATTATCTACAGTTCAATATCATTATTTAATTTACTTAAAATTTCATTTTTACTTCATTGACGAACTCTGAGGTATAAAAAGAACATAGTACTAAAGGTCTTTACAAAGAAATGCCAACATCAACCTTAGAAAAAAAAGTATCACAGGCCTAATTATGACCTATCATTTTATTGAGCAAACTGTCTAGTATATAAATCTAATAAAGTTTTCAAAACTTCTAATAGGTAGGGGAGAGTGGTAATGAAGGGGCCACTTTTTGATTTTGAATTTTTGTAATTTTTTCTAACACTTTGTTTTAACTCTAAATTGGTGTTTTAGTTACTTTACTTATCTGGCTATCTAAAAAAGTCATAAAAGTTGGATTATCACCTGTCTATAATGAATTATAATAGAAAATAAAAATTTTGAAATTTGGCCCATACAACCCCACCTATGGGGTTGAATGGGCCATCGAAGGTAATGAATGGGCCACTAAATGAATTCAATGAAAACATATGGATTTAATCTTTTATTTGCTGAATATGACAAAATAAATGTGGCATTTGACATGATGATACAAAATCATACTGATTTAAAATTATATAAACATCAAAACTGATGCAATTAAAATAAAACTGATGCATACCAATTGTAGCAGAAAAATGACTAAATAATGAGATTGTAAGAAATAAATAACATCAAATATATATAAAAAAATAACAGATAATACACACTATGATGTAACAAAATTTATATATTTCCAAAATAATATTAAAAATCACTTTCAAAAACTTCATCTTCATTTTCAAACTTGTCAAAATTCAAAGAATTTTTTTTTTAATTTACTAGACATCGGGAATAAGAAATATCTAACTTAAGTTACCAAACAAGAAAATGAAATTGTACTGTGAGGAATATAATATGAAGAAGAGAGGGTGGCTTTTTCAAACCACGCACTGCGACCAGAGGTCTATTGTACTATAGGAATATAATATAGATCTGCAAATTATATTTAGAAGTTACTACAAACCTATTTTGACGACAATAATCTTTATCTATGACAGTCAGTTGTGTTTCATATTAATGCGAAAATCCAAAGAAAAGGAAGAAAAACAATATTTAGGTGGCCCATTCATTACCATGATATAGTGGCCCATTCAGCCCCACCTATACTTTTTGAACACATTTAGGTTTTTTGAGTATATTGAATTTAGATAACATCAAAATACATCTTAAGATTAGTTTATAGATATGGAAAGACTAGCTTATACAAATGTATGCAGTGAAATATTTGGTACATTTTAGCTAGGAAATGTTTTACTAAAAAGGGAAGAACTTACTTTTCAGTCAGATTCTTGACCATGCCACTCTAGTTTGAAAATGGCTCAGAGCAAACGAATGAAAATTGGATGAGTTTAGTAGAAAAAATAGCTACATCTATTGGTGGCATCAAAAAAAAATTCATGCAAATACTTTTTCATATTTTGTTAGTGGCTCTTTCATCACCATGGCCCATTCATTACCACTCTCCCCTACTAGTCTTGTAGCTACATTCGTGTATGGTTGTAGAAAGTCATAGCTTATGCGAAAAACATAGGTCATAGTTTTCTTGTTTAATGTAAAAATGTATACGAATTTTAAACGAAATTATGTTTATTATGAAAGTTTAAATTTAGGTCTACTAAAGTGACTGTTTTTACACAATGTATAACGTAAGCATTTTAATGCGTTAGATTCATTCATAGTTTTATATTGTGCTTTGTTAGTCACAAAAATGCGCTATTTTCTACTTTAAAGATAAGACAAAACATTACACAGGACATTTTTTTTTTAAATTTGTATCATACTTAGTTTAAAAGTGCAAAATGTTTATTCTAAATATAGTGAACATATATTTAGTTGTGTGACTAATGTAACATTTGAGCTGTAACTAACATAACAGTTCAGATGTGACTAACGTAACATTTTAAAATGAACTACTATTAGAGCTAATATTTAGAAAAGTGCCAATTTGAGTCTGAAGTGAATTTTCACTAGTATTTCAATAACTAGTTAAAAAAATAATTTTCCCCAGAAAGAAGATATGGTTTTGCGTTCATTTCATCTAATAACATCAGAAAAAAAATTTCTTCAGAAAATATTGTTTTTATATTTCAAAAATCAGATCGGTAACATGTCCCCAGTAGCAAAACTTAGCATGCAAACAGGTCATGCGCACTTTCTAACTTCCCAAGAAAACGCACTTGCACAAAAAAAAAAAAAGAAAAAACGATTCTATTTTTACCCCTTTGTTAATATTGTACTTCATTTTTGTTTTAATCGATTCTGATTTTCTAGCTGATGCAAAATAAGCGTGTCCCTCAGTTCCGCCGTCAGAGCGGTAACAATAACTTCCGATCTATATTTAGGCTCCCAAAATCATTTCCTGCACCGATACCACGTGATACTGAGTACCTGGTGGGATGTTTTATCAAATCGTAATTAAAAATTTGCATTTCTGCATCTAAAATTGCAGGTAAGATTTTTTAAAGTGATTTTATAAAATGTGTGTCATTTAAGTCATCAGATCGGTAACAAGCGCTAAAATGCGCAGTTTTTTATTATTTTAAAAGTTATTTTATATTTTAGTATAGTCCTTTATTACAAGTGAAAAAAACCACGTGTTTGATTTCGGTTTAGCGCGATCGACTCGGAAATTTAAAAAAAAAAAAAAAAAAAAAACTTTGTCGTTTTGTCAGATCGGTAACAGTCGGAGCGGTAACATTGAAAAACAGCGAATATGTTACCGAAGTAACTCTCACGTTTCAGAATTATTAAAAAACAGAAATGTAGCTCATATTAACATCAGATCTGTAACACTCATCAGATCTGTAACGGCTTAAAAGTGAGTAATCTAAGGAGGGGGTAAATAACTTCCTTGACCTTCCCCCTTTTATTTTCTTGCATTTAGACCCAATTTAGACTTAGAATCCAATATTAATTTTTTTCTACAAAATTTTTTTTAATCAGGAAACTCCAACTTCAAATTGGCACTTTTCAAAACATTGGCTCATTATTTAATTTCATATTCATTTTCATTTACAACTTGAATAAATGCAGTGTAAAAATAGACTTGTTTTTACAGTATAACACTGGCAGCTGTGGTTCCAGCTTAAAATTGTAAAATACACAGTTATAAACTACAAAATTAAATGCGTAGTATATTCTTCAAATAAGACTGCTTGGTTTTTGGAAATTCATCAGCCAATTTTAAATGCATGCTTAATTTTCAGAAAATTTTGCCTCGAAATATGAGTATCCTTTTTCAGGGTTGAAAAAAAATATTACGTTAGTTATAATGCAGTATTTTCCGTAAAATACCTATCAGCAGGTATTTTGCTCCAAATTTATTTTAAAAATTACACATACTATGTATGTACATTTTAAATCTGCAAATTCAATCATAAATTATTCGCTATAATGAAGGTTTCAACTCTAAAAGTATTTCGAAAATCTTATGAGAATATTACATTAGTCACTATGGAATGACCCGATATTCTTAATTTCTGTATTCACGAAACATGATAAAATAAAAATAAACTTCTTTATAGTATGCAACAAAATAATGTCACCTAAGTAATTAGACTCATTTATAACTATTAGCTCGTTAGAAGTATTATAATTGGGATATTTATACCATTTTCTCTTTTCTCCTGAGAAAATCACAATAAATATATAAAGCTAGCCCAAATACCACTATCTACCTTGGCGAATGAAATAAGAGGAATTCTCAGAGAACTATTAGGAAAGACTCAGTGCCGAAATTGAATTCACTGGGCGTCTCGAAGGATTAAAAGGTAATTACTTTAGGATCCTGGCAAGAATACCATATTTAACAATTAAAGAAAACCATTTATAAAGTTTTTAGCGCATATGAATTTTCTTTCAGGGCAATTCCACGAAAAGTGGTCCTAACACACCAAAATTTTTTCCCCCCATAATACAAAAACAAACCTTATTTTTTGACAAAAAAATATCTACTCTTTTCGATTCCAGCATCAATTTTAAGATAAAATTTTTCTTTTCTCATATTTTAGCCTTGTTTAATAACAATGAGACAAATTTTAAAAAAAAATGCATTATTAGTGAAAAAATGTCAGAGAATTTTTTTCATCTAATAATCAAATTTTTTTTGGAAAAACTATCAAATATCATGAACGTAGATCCTTTAGTATGATTATATCTCATATTTTTTGTAATAAAGTATTTCATAAGTTTTTAACCTCTAAAAATATGCAGGTTACTTTTTTTTGGTCACACACGTAAGGCAAAAGATAGAAAAGTTTCCCCCCAAGGTCTAATTAGGGGACAAAAAGAAAACTATCTCATATCATAAATTAACTTGATACATAACACCTGTGACCTGACGTACATCTTCATCCATTCGGCAGAAACGTTTTAACGAGGCTCTTTAAAAGCTGTCACACACGTAAGACTTTTGAATGGTTTACCTTAACCCTTCACTGCACGGTGTGCCAGATCTGGCACAAACCAAATAAACCCTCATATATTCCAATGACTTTTTAAATGCAGTTAAACTGAGTTTTACGCCCCTTCTGGAACATTGCTATAACAGTTTAGTGTGATGTTTATGTACTAGTTGCACTAGTCTAGGTATTACAGTTCTTTCTTTTGAAAAAAAGAGTGTCTGCATTTCCGTTACAAGTGTGTTTAGTCAATATTTCCTTTGTTCTAAAAATGTTTTAATGCACATAGTGGCAAATTTGTTTGTACCACTTATGGCGCAAAACACATTGTAGATTATTACACTTATCGGTATACAAAGCATATGCTATGTGCTTTGTGCCATATGTAGAACAAACAATTAAAACATCATTTTTGGTGCACCTTTTGAAGATAAATTTTTTTCTTTATTTTTCCTGAACTCAGAGTTATTAAAAGGTAACATATGACTTTTTTCATGAAAATATAAAAATCGTGTAGTGAAGGGTTAAGAGTCAGGTCTTTGTTTGAGAAACTTTCCCAGGAACCGATTTTTTTTATTTTATTTTTTTTTTTTTTGTTAATCTCCTCTGATTACATGTAACATGTTATATAAATAAATTATAAAATAACCTATATATAATTCGTATGCAAATGAGAATTAATTTCGTCTTCATTCTTTATTTTGTGAACACATCTTTGCAATTTAATTATTTACTAGCGGCAATGTCCAACAAAATCAGATCTTTCGTTTAGGGCAAAAAATCAAATATTAAACAAGTGGTTCCGTCCGGAACTGAACGAGCCTACTTTCCCGTTTGCCAATTTCAAATTTCAAATTTGGTAAAATATTCATCCGAAAGATAATGGGTACGTGGGGGGTGGTTGGGGGCAATTCGAAAAGTCAAACATGAGAATTAATTGTCCTCGCCGAGATCTTTCTAACAAAAAAAGTTTGTTCAAATCAGACTGTTTAACTCAAAAGTAATTAGCGGGGGACCAGTTGTTTGAGCGGTTCAAAGTTGAACAAAAAAGGGCTCAAACCAAAATATTAAATGTGAGAATTATTTATCCTCGCCGAGATTATTAGAACAAAAGAAAAAAAATGTTCAAATCGGATTGTTTACTCAAAAGTTGTTAACGGGGAACAGGTTGTTTGAACGGTTCAAAGTTGAACGAAAAATTGTTCAAATCTGAAAGTCAAACATGAGAATGAGGTCTCCTCGCCGAGATCTTTCGAACAAAAAAAAGTTTGTTCGAATCGGACTGCTCACTCAAAAAATATTAGAAGAGGGGGCGGGGGGGAGGGGGGAGGGGGAGAGGGGGGAGGGGGGAGGGGGTAGAGACAGACAGACACATAGATAATGCTGATAGCTATAATTATCAGTTGTGGAAGTTGAATTGACTTTAAAATGAAGACATGCTGCACGCGGTCACACACGTAAGGCTCTAGTGTCACACACGTAAGAAATATTAAAAAATTTTCATTGCTACTCTACGAAGTTTAGAAAAAAAAAGAATATGTGGAATACTTACTTAGTATACTTAGACACATGCACAAAAATCACCGTTCATTTATCTTTTAAAACTTCACAGGAAATTACACAATAATATCAGGTATAGCTTATTTTCAGATTTTCCGAGTCACACACGTAACTCTGTATTTAAAATTTTATAAAAAAATTCAAAAGTGTCCTATGAAAAAAATAACGCCGAATTACAACTTTCGCATATCTTCTGTTACTCCAATAGCAACCACTAAGCAATATATAAAAAATATCGTCCTGGTTTTTATTGTTATTTGCAAAGAAATGGCGTCAAAAAGTCACACACGTAAGGCTGGAATGGCCCTTCATTGTTTACATAATTTGTAATTTAAAATAGTTAAACCAAGTTGAACATGCTATCATTCCTTACAGTTAAACGAAAATTTTTAATATTCGTTCCGAGTATTGGAGTACGCTTTTGTTACTACTTTTTATAGAATATTATGATAATGAAAAAAAGAAGGTAATAGTAATAACTGATTTTTTTTTCTCTGTCGCATTATAATTTCGAATCATCTTTACAATCTTAGAAACAGAAGTAACGTTATATACGAGAGTAATCCCAAAAAGTAAGGTCTCCATTTTTTCAAAAATACAAAAAAAAAACATTTATTTTCTATAATACAGACATCATTTAAAATATTAATCATTTATATATTTTTCTACATAATCATCATTTTAGTCAATGCATTTTTGTAAACGCTGTGGGAGTTTTTGTGTGTCCTTGTCTGCAACATGTCCTTGAGGAAACGTTAAATTTCACCCTTCATATTTTCATGACTGAAGCTGAAGTGTTTTCCGGTCAAATAGTCTTGCAACTTAGGGAACAGAAATAGTCACTGGGGGGGGGCGGGGCAAATCGTGACTATAGAGGCGATTTACAATTTCCTAACCTAAGTCTTGCAGAAGAACGGCGGTTGGACGGGCAATGTGTGTGCGAGCGTTGTCGTGAAAAAAGCATTCGTCCTTGTTCAACATTCCTCGATGCATTTTAAGTGGTTCAACCCATTTTGCATTCAAAAACTGAATAACAGCGTAAAATTCACAATTGGTAGAAACATACACTGGGAGCTCCACTCTCAACAGCTTCCAATCTTAGGCTGAACGTCCTAGCGATACGCGCATGTTTGTTCGGAAGTGGTGGAAACCCCAATCACAACAGAGCGACTAACAGTTGCATTAGCAATTTCTTTGCTTCCCCAAATCTTTGGATACCTTACTTTTTTGATGATACTTCAATTTCTAAAACGAAAATTAACTACGTGGTTTAAATTTAAAAAGAAGAACTGGTTAAAAAGCTAATTTATTTGTTTGAAATATCCAGAATTCCAGG
Source organism: Uloborus plumipes (assembly GCA_038373865.1). Taxonomy (NCBI): domain Eukaryota; kingdom Metazoa; phylum Arthropoda; class Arachnida; order Araneae; family Uloboridae; genus Uloborus; species Uloborus plumipes. The sequence continues at coordinate 212,244 of JAXGGA010000159.1, forward strand.
CATAAAAAATAATTCAGGGTGTCCAAGAATGCCGTGTGCAAACCTAGAGGGTAGTTAGAGAGCACGATAACAAATTAGAATCACTTACGGATACAAGGTCGCAAATGCAATGCTGAAGCTCTACTTGCATATAAAGTTAAATACTGGCGGATGCAAAACATATAAATTGACTACGCAGAAACAATTTTACACAATATTTTTGATTAAAACAGTTTTAAAGTGGCTAGTTCTAATACAAACATCGCAACGGCTACGCAATGATGGATGTAAGCTTGTCAGAGTGGCTCGTTTTTGCGACGATCGGTGCGTTGTCATTGCAACGCATGAAATACATTTATAGGTGCATGTGTTACAACAACAACTTCAAGCCCTTCTTAAAAACTAAAAGGTAGTGTAAAATTTTTATTTGTGTAATAATTTATCATTATGTGTTCATCATGTGTGTATCATTACCTGTTTAACATCTTTCAGTCCGTAGCTTTACGTGCATGTAGCGCGTCGACATTGCATTTGCGACCACAAGTTCTAGAGTGATTCTTGCTTCCTATCGTGTTCTCTACCTCCGCTCCAAGTTTGCACACGATATTCTGGGACACCCCTGCATAGAAAATCCTAACGCCTCAAATAAATTAAGGTCATTATTATAGATATGCTTTGAAATTTGTAAATTATTTATTGGCATTTATTAGGTCAAACAAATTCAAACCACGGATTGACACATCATCGGAGTATCTTATCTAGCGATAAACTACAATATTTTTTCCATGATCTTTTTTTTTACTGTGCAAGTAGCTTTTTCAATAAACTGAACGGACCCTATTCATGTGACGTCATTGCAGGTATTGACCGAGCCTAGCAGACGAAATGCCGGTTCTCTAGTGTCTATTATTGGTGGAAATTGGATGTAAATACCCGCAAAAATGGACCGTTGCCACACTGTGAATAGGGTCCACTCCCGTTTAGAAGGTTTTAAGCTTTTGGACAAGCCCCTTTATTTCAAACCTCTCTTTTGAATTTCACTCATCAGGAAGAATTTTCTCAACTTATTATAACGTTTTGTTTCGTGTTTTTGTTGATGACAAATCATAGCGTGCTTTACTGGCATTGCGGGGTCCTGGCGGCGTTGTTGGTCTGCGCGTCACTTTAGAAAGCCCAGGACGGCGGGCTCGATTCCCGCCCTCGCTCTGGTTGTAACTTCCTTCTCCGTGAGCGTAAACTCTGTCCTATACTATGTATCTGTCTTATACTATCTGTCATATTGGACGTGAGTTCATAAACGGGTCCTGTGTGACCAAGTACACGAGCTCGAAATATGTGTTGTAAATAAATAAATAAAAAAAAAATAAACTGGCATTGCGAGTTGGTTTTGACAATAAGGCTTATATCTAAGTCGTGTACGAGTGCGCGGGTGAGCATGCAGTGTGGATTTACGCTATTTTATGTAAAAATCCATTTAACTTATCAAAAAAAACAGTGAATATTAAATGATATATACATCTAGATTCCAATCTTAAACAAGAATGTAGTGAATGTAGGTAAGCAGCAAATTATAAGTATTCATCTATATTTTTTAATCTTCTTTGCTGATATCAATATTTACTCAACAGTATTCTTAATTATTGTAAGGGAAATAGGCCAAATAACCCAAGTAGCACACTTCGTTTTTTAAAGGTTGTAAAATGGTTATTAACGTTGTGACAACGGAGTAAAAACGTTTATAAAACGTTTAAACGTTTTTTGTGCTACCTGGGAAAGCCATCTTAAGGTTCATGCTTTAGTACCTCGCTAATGTGTTACTCAATTAGCTCCAATTTTTGTGCATTGCTCACATGACTCATAACATATTGGGGAAATAAAATAATTTCGTGTGTAAATTTGTTTCAGTTTCTTTTTGCAACAGGGATTTTTTTGAACGGCGATTTGTCTGTATAAGGAATACGGGTCGGCACAACTCTGAAAATTTCCAAATAATATTATCAAACTAAGCAAAAAATTGGAGTTTTCATTACTGTAAGGGCGATTCTCTGTAAACTCATAATTTTCCATATAGAATCTGTTCGGGCATGTTTTTTTAAATGTTCGTATAGATATAATACTATTGCTCAGGAAATGAATCTATTGCTTTGGTTGAAATGAGGGCCAATTGACACTTGTGTTTTCCGGATAAATCATGACAGGGGACAATTCCCCTGCCGTATTTCTAGGCGGAGGAATGTCTCCTTTTTTTTACTGCATAATTGTATTGCAAAATAACTGTGGATTAAAATATTGGATCATAATTAGTTAGGAAACTACCTATAAATTTAGACACAAATCATAAACATAATAAATAATATAATGCATAATTTAACTAACTAACATTAACAAAATCATTTACCAGAGGACTGTTTTTGCAACGACCAAGATACATACTTTCATCGCAAATGTGGCTATAAAACTAAACAAAGAGCTGTTTCATCACCGTTCTCAGCAATTTTGGAAAATTCACACTAATTACGTTAAACCTCATGCCAAAAAACATTGCAAAAGTAACGTATTCTTTTTATTTCCGCTTTGAATTTTTGGCAAGGGGCTGTTTAAAAAACTTTGGCCAGCACTTACCTGACAATATTAAGTCTCAGAAATACATAATTAGACTTCATTTTACATAAAATAGTTGCATTGTTCTATTTTTAGATATTAATTGCAAAACTTATGTAGTGTTAATAGGTTTTTTGAAATATTACCTTTAAGTGTACTATATGATTGGGACAGCCACAGGACTGCGTTTTAGGACTTAGATAATTTCTAGACAAAAAAAAATGTTATTACTTCAAATACAATTCGACTGCAAAGTATTAATGCTTTATTTTAATTAAGAGACATAATTACTTTATTACATTTTATTAGTTTTTACCATGACCCAATTTTTTGTTTTGTATTTGTGACATGACCCAATTTTGTGAAATAGCAGAACTGAAAAAAAAAAAAACATAGAAATATTATGTGATTTTTTTACATTAATGTGACTGAAAATAATAGCGTAAATTAAAGTCCACATATGGGTCAAGTGTCCCTAGATCAAGAGAGATTTGATCCAATACTTAAAGATGCCTGATTATAAACCCTAATTTTGAATGTAAGAACATTCAGAGATATTTGAACCAATAATACAGGTTTGATGCTGTTTTTTTGTTTCAAAGAGCGATATTTGAAGTTGCACAAAATATCCACACTTTAGGTGAAATGTTACTTACTTTTTCTTATATTAATACTACTCGACATCTTATGAAAAGCAGAAGTCGAATTGAAAATTTGTGACTCAGCCGATTTGTATGGTAATATCAAGAGGATTAAGACATGTTTACATTTGCGCAAATCTACTTCAGACGCATCAGTAACATTTGAACCTGCTAATTTCTGATTTACAAGATAATTTCCCAGTTAAAATTTTAAGACTTTTTTTCTGTTACTAAACCAACCTCTTTTCCCCCACAAAAATTGACAGTTACGCAGTTGTCAGCTCTCACTCTCTGGCTATAATGCTCTTCCATTTTGGTATCTCAACTTCTCAACTGAACTGAGGTCTTAGTGGCATCTCATATTCCAACTTCGAAGTGTCAGGTTCTACAGTTTGGGGCAAACATAATCTGGCAATGTTGTGAAATCTACTAAAGTTCTAATCATAGATAATATAGTTATTACGTACTTAGATAAGTTTTAATCATTTGACCCCAAATAGCAATATTTTACTTTTTTTAGGTTTCAATCATGTTTTTTGAGAAAAACCGCAAATCAGAGTTGAATTAAAAAGGAAAAAAAAGAAAATCACGTAAAAAAGGGAAAAAAGTGCGACCAATTTTAATTTAGTCCTTTATTAAAATAAAATAAAATGTGTATAACAATAGGAAAAAATGCAATGAAATGTGTTTCATGTTTAGGTCAAAAATGTTAGGTACAGCTGTCGTATACTAGCCCTTTAAATGTTTATCTCGCTCTTAGCGTCCTTTTTAACAGCATTTGAACATTGAAAATCAAGCATCCCAACGGAGAAAACACCAATAAATTGCCACAATGCAAGGTTATTTCGTACTTTTGTTTTCCAAGTTTCCTGACAGTATTCTAGTGCATTTTTCAACGCAAATTGTCAACTCAAAGAAAAGAAACTACAAAAGAAATCCTCATGTCGTTTGATAAAGTCTTTTGTTGTCTTTCGAAGGCTCAAAGGAAAGTTCTAAAGAAGGAAGAAGGAGATGGGAAGATCAAATGGCAATTGCATCTGCTATCTAAGTAAAATGTGCTTCAAAAGTCGATAGTTTGCCCGCTGTAAATTTTTTTGCATTAAGTTAAGATAAAATTTCGTTTTTCTTGTCTTTGAATCCGTAAAATGGACTCTTTTAGTACTCTTAATAGACTTTGGAATATGCGTTGATCAACTTTTAATCTGTATGAAAACCATTTTAAATATGGAATTAGAACTTTAGCTTAAAGTCAAAAGAAAATTGCAGTAAAATTTGCATAGTCATGTAGAATTTGTAAAATTTAGAAAGAAATTCACGATGGGTAAAATATATTTTAACTACCTATAGTTAAAATATATTTTACACCCCAAATGAGTCTACTACTTTAAAGATTCATTTTATGCATTTAGTTGCTGTATGAAAACGTGTTGTACTTCTTCCAAAACTACAATTCAAAAAATGTTTTTCCGTTTAGTTGTAGGAAAAAAATCATGTTTTTTTAGTTGGTAATAACAGTATATAGTAGACTGCATCGCTGAATTTCATTCAAACAGCCTAGTGAAAATAAATTTCAGACGCAGTGATTTTATTTAGAAACGTTTTTTTATTGTTTTTTGTTTTTGATGTTTAATAATTTTGCATTTTATTTTAATTTTGCGTTTCAATTTTTAGTAGTAATGCCAGTTATCTCGGAACACATTTCATATCGAAAGAAAAGTGCTCATCATTCAGTTGAATAGATTGTTTACTAACTTTTATTTCAAAACTACAATATCACGGTTTGAAACTTTGTAATGACATACTGTTACTCCCTGAAACGCTAAACTAGTCATTTAAGTAGCCAGGTGATACGTAGCGTTGGATTTAGAAGCGAAATAGTTTCTATTTTCCTTCTATAAATTCAGAAGAAAAATCAGTAACTAAAAACAATAGTTAAAAACTAGAAGTATAAAAAAATGACTTCTAAACAAAAGAAAAACAACGCCGTAACCAAAGAATGTATTGAAAAGTTAAAAAAAAGTTAAGTAAAACAAAATAAATAAATACAATAGAGAAATGAAACGTTTCGATCGTGCAGAGAATGAAAAGGGAGAAAGTAAAAAGTCAGGTCTTATTTCTCTCCAATACTCGAATTAAAGAAATTGAGTTTCTCGATTTTTTTCTTATCTGTATTAATAGGATCATGTGGATGAACTTTTCTTTACAAAGAAAAGAACTGTAGAACTTCTTTTTTCTCTTTTTGACTTAGAGTTACAGACGAAAAATATTATTTGTTATCTAAAAGCAGGGGTAGAAGAAAAGTTTTAACCATGGTGAATAGTATAGTTTTAAAGTAATTGCATGAGAAAACTTTTAAAAAATATTTTATTGCAATAGTTGATGCAGTTAATAACCTGATTCAGCAGAGTTAATTTTTTACAACTTAAGAAATCAAATTTGCTTTTTTTGAGTTATGACCATGTCATTCAGGTCTTTAAAAGTCCGAGCACAGAGTTTTGACTGCATATATTTATCGTAAAAATACGTAAAACTCGACAAAATTAAGTCATTTTACAAAATGCGACGTAAAATAATATTGCAGCCTATCTTGAAGACTGTACCGTTGTCAAACCGGTAACCTGCAACTTACAGCCTCTCAAAAACTTTATTAGCTACTTATACTGGACTTAGGAAGAAATGTTTAGAGAAATTAGAATAAAATGCGCTATAGAACAATGGTTTCCAAAATGGTGACATGGACCCCCAGGGACAAATTGTCAAGGAGTCTACACCAGCCTAAGAAAAACATTGGGGAACATGAACCTAGGGGTTCGCTCCAAGACTGAGAAGTCCATTTAATAGTTAAATTTATTCTGCAAATGTACTCCACAATATTCATTTGACAATAAGTAAAGAAGCTAGCTAGTCATATAGTAATAAAAATTATTTCATCAGCTTCAGTCGCTAAATATTTGTTGCGCTTTCAACTTTTAAAATCTTGTTAATTGAATTTGAGTAGCAAAAACCTATCCTATACTAAAGAATAAAATGAAATTTCACATGATAGTTGAAATAATTTATCAAAATAGATCATACAATTTTGTTTTTTTGTTGAATTCCATTACTGAGTCATGCCATTTCGTTATATTTTACTTCCACCTCACTATTTGAGAGCTTCTTTGGAGATTCTTCATCCTCTATTTCGCTGATTTAGAGTTCAATATAAATAAACATTACCCTACCTGATTCCTTTTGTAACAACCTCTGCGAAAGAGACAATAAAAATTAGGAAAAATGTCAGATGGTCTACAGCCCAACCTAAGGCAAGTCCAGGCCCGTAATTTAGAAGCGTCAGGTGGGGAAGGGGGTCAATTGCTTTGGGAAGCCAATGAATTTTCATGTTAGTGGGCCCTGTTTTTAGAGTTTTTTGGTGCAATTTACATTGTGTACACACCTCTTGCCCCAAAATGAAATTCGAAATGACGAGTCTGCGCGGGTCTCATTCGATCCGCGAAACTGCTCCGTGTGGACCGTTTCTTTGCTTAATATTACCAGTCTAAAAGCACTACTAATGAAACTGAAAATACAAATTTGGAGTCAAATTTTCAAAAATTGGTTTCTGAAAATGTAGATGCATTTAATAAAAAGAGCATCAAGCAATGAATGACAACAATTACTGGTTTAAATAAGCCTTCCTTTTCCATATTTTTCACTTATTTAGAAAATGTTTAAATAGTTGGAAATTTAATGTGTTCCGGAGCCCGAGAATCAATTTTATATGTGGTACGGCAATCGTAGAAAAGGGATGAAATGGGTTGAGTACATCTGTTCTTGAACATAATATTGTGATAGTAATTTCAATTACGTTCCTTTTATCTTCTTAGTCAACAAATTGTGTCAATCTAATTTGAAGGCCACTTATATCAGTCGAGTTATGTTTAAGATTAAGAATCAGAAAAACTAAAATTCCCCCACCAAAGATTGCGGAAGTGTATGCAAAAAAAGGTGATTGAAGTACACTGCTCAAAACAATTAGGAGAGCAAGCAAAAAAATGAAGAAAACCGTGCAAAAGACAGCCAAGGATTGAAGTACAATGGATAGTACGCGTGTATCAATGCACAATACAGAAAAAAAGACCTAAAAACTTTGGAATTAATCTTTAATTCTTTGAAAATGTGGAAAAAACATAAAAAGGTGATTTTGGCTAACATTTTGGATGCATGTAAAAAATGAAAAAAAAGGTACTGTTTAGACATGTTGCATGTGCTTTAATAAGGCGTGTGGTCTCCTTGAACAGCTAAGACTGCTGCACACCTGTTTGGTATGGATGCGATACGCTTATGGGTCTGAATTTGGGGAGTACTGTTCCACTCCTCAAGAAGTGCAATCTACAAGTCTCGGACAGTAACAGACGACCTTTGTCACTCAGCAATGCATCTTCAGAGCATGGCCCAAACATGATTGATTGGATTCAGGTCAGTAGAGCACGCTGGCCATTCCATACGCTGTATTTTATCAGCTTCAAGCATGTTCTCCACCATACGAGCTCTCAGCGGTCGAGCAATATCGTTTTGAAAAACAAAGGAATATCCAATAGCTCCAGTGTGAGGGATGACATGAGGTCTCAGTATCTCGTCTGCATACCTTTGGCCCGTCAAAGTGCCATTCCAAATGATATGCAGGTCCATACGTCCGCCTATGCTAATTCCACCCCATACCACCCAACCAGCTCGTCTGTTTTGTGACCTTTCACGAACGAATGCGGGGTTTTTTCGAGTGCCCCTGTCCCTCCATACCAGAACAAATCCGTTGTCACTCTCCAGACTGAATTGCAACCCCTCTGTAAACAGCACTTGGCTCCAACCATGTTGCTCCCAATTTCGATGTTCAGCAGTCCGTCTTCTTCGGGCCACACAGTCGCGTGGGGTCAACAAAATTCAAACCATTGGCCTACGTGCATAGAGCCCTCTCTCATGAAGCCCATTACGTACTGTTTGGCAGGACACCCTTCATCCTTTTGCCAAGAGCAACTGCCTTTTCAGATTTTTAGCATTCTCTATTCTGTTTCGACGGGCTGTTAACCGTATATACCGGTCATCAGTTGCTGTAGTGGCGCGTGGTCGACCTTGCCCTGATCGACGTCAAACATTTCCTGTTTCTTGGAATCGATTCCACAGCCTTGCAACACTTCTGACGACTCCGACATCATCCGCGACACAACGTTGTGTTTTCCCGGATTCCAGCCTGCCTATAACACGCCATGGCATGGATTCCAGTAAATCACGTTGTTGAGACATTCTCAAGTAACCTTCTCTCCAAAAAAAAAATGTAAAAAAACTACTGCGCTATCGAATTTAACAGTTGCGGCAATAAAACGGACGCTTTTGCAACATCCCGATTTCCGCATTTATCTCCTTTTTCTGGTTTTTGGCCTCATTAACTTTAATTTGTTCATTAAATTATCTTAATCCGTTTCCTGGTAGGCTTTAAATTAAGAACGATTCATTTTATGTTGCTTATTGGTATACATCTTTGCGTAATTTTGTTAAAACCATGTGCTCCCCCAATTGTTTTGAGCAATATAGTACGGCAGAGTTTCATCAAAGTAACCTTTGACGGAAGTGCAAATAAGCGCAAATAACTTTCTGGTTGACCTGCGTAACTTTTAACTAATTTCACCCCAAAATTATGAGTATATAAATCAATTAGAATTGAACTAAGAATATTTACAATCAGCAAGACCAAAGACAAAGAGTAGAATTTTCCAATAAAACCAAAAGTGATCTGTTTTAAACAAACACAAGTATGATAACTTCATTCCTCAAATTCTTTGAAGGTGAAATGGAATTTAGAAAGCATTTTCTTAATGCAAATTAGAGAACCTTTTGCTCGAATATTTGTGAACAAAGACACATCAAACGAAGCCGTAGCGGAATTATTTCGAACGGAATTACGTAATGTACCAAAATCATTAGAAAAATTTTAAGAAAACAATGCTCTTAAGCAGAGAAAACGTAGAATCTAAATATTTTGTGAGTTAATAAGAAACTGTACAACATTAAAAGGATGTACTCCATGGGAATACACGTCTTTTCAACCTGCGGTAAAGCATGAAATTTACCGCTATTAGCAACAGATGGAATAACAGAGCGTTTAACATATAACTCATAAATTAAACTGATTTGATTGTTTCAGTAAAATGTTGTTGAACTTCTTATCACAAGGTTTTTTAATAATTTCCGGAAAAAAACGGAAGAAATTAAATCGAAATTTTTATAAAAATAAACGTTTTTTTTTTTTTTTGTAAAAGTAACAATCTTAGTACGGTTGTCAGCTTTGCTAACAACCGAATTGGTACGATATTAACTTTAAGGCTAACTGAATTAGCAAAATTGACACAGCTATTTTTAAATTAAAATGATATTAAAGATAATAAAAAAGGAAAAATGACTTTAAATATCGTTATAGATTTTTGTTTTTCCTATGACTAGTTTTTTATATTATTATGACATTAAAAAGCTATTATTCGATTGCTTATATAATATTCTTCATCACGACAAAAATATTGTTAACCCTAAGATGCATCAATCTTCGTGGTCTTTCGGTCAACAGAGCCAGAGAAATCTTTGCCAACATTAGAAAATGCCGTGATAAACAAAATATAATTTTAATTCAGTATTTGTAATTAAAAATAGACAAAGCCGTATTTTGAGTGCATTAAATTCGTGTAATTGTATGGTTTAATTCATTTAGCTACATTTTAAATGATTTTGAAATTTTATGTTCAAAATAGTACTGACTTTCTTTTATAATTTATGTTTACTTATAATACAATGATGTAATATTCAACTTGTATTGATTGTTTCTTTCTTCGAACCCCACAGATTTGTTTTTAAATATAGCATCCACAAAGCAACCCCTGTCTGCGGCTTTTTATGTTGATTATACAATCAGAAAAGTCAAAATATTTTTGGTAACAATACTTAAATTTTTTAATTTGCCTATGACAGTATTTGTATATTTTTAACAATCTCATCAATTATTTTTAATCTCGTAACCCTGCTTTCCTTCTTTTTAAAAAATATTTGAAAAAGGTTATGTTCATCATAAAAATATAAAATTTTGGGTAATTGGCTGATAAAAAAAATCACCACTTACAAATTAATTCTTAAAAGACGTCATTAAATTGCGTAACTATATGCAATTGTCAAAAATTATATAAGAAGAAAAAATACCGTAGTATACTTATATGTGTTCTTTGTCAAAAAAAAGTCGATTTTACATAGAAATACTGCCTTAAGGTATATGTACACACTTGAAATCTCAAAATTCGTCCAAAATATCACTTTTTTTTTTATTTTCCTAAAATGTTCTCCAATCTGTTAGCTTTCAAACAATACTAAGATGTAGTCAATATTTGAAATATTTCTCGAGTTACAAGGGTTTTTCTTTTGGTTTTGCCATTGCTTACAAAGTGTTTCGAAATCTTTAAACTCAATTTCTGAAGCATTGCTATTTTGCCATATGCTGCATTCTTCCAAACATAACTACACAATAGTGAATTCATCTACCTCAATTATTTTAGTACCATTGGATTCTGCATAGTTGAGCAGATGTGGTCTGCCTCAATCAGAGCTGTAACTGGAAAAGTACATTTTTAATGGATTTTTAAAGTTCAAGATTTCGGGAAAAATCTTGATTTTTTTTGTCCTTCTGTAGTTAAAACTATCAGTAAAAAAATCTACTATCTCTAGAATCTTTATTGAGGAAGACCACACGAAGGGTAATATTAGGAACATTTTTTGACAAAAATTGTGTTCCTAAACCAATTTGCTTTTAAGATATCGTGTTTAGAAAAATGTGCTAATTAGCTCATTAAATCTTAATTAGTTACTATTTATTTAAGTTTTTTTTCAGATTTTTATGTCGAAAAGGTTTTAAACATACACCAGTGACCTACTGTTAAAAAATTGGATTTTTAGAGTGAAAAATTAAAAAAAAATGTCCAAGTGTGTACGTATACCTTAACAAAAATTTCGGCAGTTCTTATTTTAGAAATTCAATTACCAATTTATCTTTAACTCAATACATTTCTCCAATGCTGAGCTTTTAATGAAGTTAGAATCAATCAAGATAAACGGCTCTATATTTTAGAGAACGTTTTTGTTCTACTTCTAAAGCAAATTTTGGGTAAAGACGTATACTTTGTAATTTGGAGAATAATCTAAAATGTAAACAAACAGTCGATAAGAAATTTACTTAATCAGAAAATTGCTTCTACATAATCTTTAAAAACATTTATTCAAGTATAATTAGGAGAAAAATAGATGAAAAGAGGAAGTAGGGAGTAAATTTGAGTGAATACAGTTTCTTCATAGAAAATTGCAGATAAAAGAGGAAGCACTAAGTAAAAACTCAATCAAGCTAAGTAAGTTACAATTATTTATGGGAATTTTGTCCTATGTAAGTTAGCTTAATACTAAATTTTGTAGTGTAGTTAAATTCTAAAAAACAGTAGTAAGCCCGTGCTCTACTTTGAGAGCAACACTCTAAAACACAATTTTACAGTATAACAGATTTGCAGCTAATTTTACAGTAACTTTACAGTTAGGCCCGTAATTTAGGGAGGGCAGGGGGGGTCAATTGCCCCCCCCCTGGCTTTGAAAAATCAATGTATTTACATATAAGTGGGAGTGGTTTTTGATGTTTTTCTTTGAAATTGCATTGTGTTAGGAATGTTTGCCCCCCCCCCCGGAAAAACTTGAAATGACGTCCCTGTTTACAGTAGTAAACTGCAAAATTGCTAATTTTATAGTAGTAGACTATAAAGTTTGCCAGTTTACAGTAATAAACTGTAAAATTGCTAGTTTTACAGTGATAATTTAAAATAACTAGTTTTATAGTTTTTTACTCTTTTACAGTTTTAAACTGGAAACTCTGCTGCCAGTAAAACATTGTAAAAACAACAGCTCTTTTTTTTGCAGTAATGGTTTCATTTCCTATGTTCTAAATTTATTAAATTAAGTAACAGATCACTGTATTCAAATTCACTGTTCCAAAAATAAACTTAAATGTTAGTTTTAAGGTGTTAAATTGCTCGTTTTGAGTGGCAATTTTCTGGGCAACACAAATATTAGCGAAAACTTATATTTATATATAATACAAAATAAGGTGTCTTTTAACAATTAAAAGTTTTAGTTCAAGAGCCCAGGGTTGCCTGACGTTACTTATTTTTAGAGTAACAAAATGTGTGGCGTATAGTAGAGATTATATTATCTTAGAACATAAAAATGCCTGATAGTTTGGTCCGAGGGTCAGTTTACATGTACAAGGTATTAAATGTATGCAAAAATAATAATACCCTTTTTCAGAGTCTGAATTTTTATAGAATGATACTCAGGGAACGATTTCAATACCTTTTGTAAGCTGCCAGACAAATCGTATGGGCCAAATATCCCGCCAGAGACAATTAAAGTGTCGTTATGAGTATGAGCGCGAGAGTGGTAATTAGAGGACTTTATAATACAGCTTCAATGAACTGAATTTTAGTGATTTGATGAAACTCTTCAATAACAATAAAATAATATTTTTACACCATATTAGTAACTATAAAACGAATGAAGTTACAATTACATAAGGATACAATCAATATCATAACTCGCGGCATTCGCTGTAGACATACATGGTACAAAAAATTACTTTTCTAGTTGCTCACGAAACAAGAGACCAATTGTTTCCAACTTTTGGCGTATAAAGAATATGCTTTCGATGATATTTTCCAGTTAAAAAAAGTAACCACACCTGCATTTAATATACCAACAACAAATTGAAATAATTAATAAAAGTTTTTGATATTTTATCCAAGATAAACGAGAATAAGCTGTAAAATTGATATATTAGTTCACTCTTACTTTGTGAAAAATTTTTTATAGAGTTTCAGGAAAAGTATCACTTATATTCACGAAAATATAAGCATTTCTGTAAAGATATAGCTGCAAGTAAAAAAAATGATCAGAAAGTATTTTTCAATAACATGGAGCACTTCTAAAGTGTTCAAATATTTTACATATTACTAGCCTTTGGTTGAATGTATATTGTTATACATTTTTAAAATCAAATTTGCTCCAGGAGATTAAACGAAAACATGTAGCTTTCAATAAATAAAACTTACTCCAAAGAAAAAATAAAAGAAAAAAAAACCTTAAGATAGTTTATCTCCAGAGTGAATTTAATACTATTTTTCTTAAGCTTATTCCGTATCGATTCTTTTCTGTTCATTGTGTTGGACAAAAGGGAGAAAATCATCATTTATCATTTGAAGAAAGAAATATCAATATTTATGTGGCTTTGAGAGCGGCCAGAGTAATGTACTTAGCATTTTCATTATTACCATTGTACATCGAAGATTTTTTTTTTTAATTTCATTTAAAAGCTTTTCAACAAAATGTAATATTTCTCATCAGTTTTTTTTTTTTTTAATCTTATTCGACTAACAAATGATATGCAAGCATACAGTAAAGAAAAAAAATCATTGGCATGTGGAGCACATGCTCCTCAAATATTTTTTTTCTTTCATTTTATTCAATTTTGAATTACTTTTTTAAAGTGTAAAAATACATTTTTTAGGCTTTCTTGTTTAAAATGTTTATCATTGAAAAAATATAAAAAGATTAGTGTAAATCAAAATAGCTAAACTCATCATGATGCCCCTGTACGGTTTTATGTGTGATGTCTGATTGCGGTTGAGGAGGTTCTAGATTTTAATTCGGGCTTTTACCTAACAGAGATAAATTAACCCAATATTATCAGTTTTAAAAATGATCTTACAGTTGTTGAATTTATACGAGGAACGAAAAGTATCTCCTTGACATTAATGCAATACTACAGTTTCTTCTTCAATTTCACTTCTCGCGCATGCGTCACCACTTCCACTTCTTACTTTTTTTATGTATATGAAAAAAGTTTACTGATTAGATCAGAGCTGCTGTTGAAGAAGGATTCTGCTTTTTCCGGGAACATTTCCGTTGTATCAAAACGGTGTCTGTATTTTTTTTTCAGCTTAACGAAGTGGAAACATATTGTGGTAACTCAAATGGAGATGTATAACATTTGTTTTTGTTTGTACATTTTTAATTTACGTTGACTTCTACAAATAATTTTCCAGAGAAAGCATACTGTATAGGTTCACGTATAGAATACTATTGCTGATCTTAAGCATCTGTTATACAGTTTTTGTTTTCATAGAAGACTACGGAAAACTCCATATTTCTGATAGAACAATGTATGTTGTTGTGACTTATCTCACTTGTTAGACAGTATCATCTAAATCAAGTTCATGAACCCGTGAGAAAGCAATTTCTCAAGAAGCAACTTGGAAGAGGAAAACAATTGGCTCTCTTCAGGCAGCCAATGCAAGACAAAATATGAGCAGAAGCTGCACGAGAAATGTTACAGCTTGGGCAGGGAGGGAAATATTTAGACCCTGACTCGTAACGCGGAGAACGAAGATGCCCGCTGAGGACCTCGGCCAGAGCCGTCTGTATACTTCTACTATTGGTCCAAGTTAGAGCAGTACCAGGACGATAACCCTCGTACCAGTCATGAACAGGGTATTTTCTCCAAACAGTGTTTATATTAACTAACACAACAGTACAATGTATCAAATTAATGATTGTATTACCATTTTCGTAATTTTCAAGCCTTAATCCAAAAAGACACCTAAACAGTCGAATCATGCCATGCGAATTTATTGAAGCGGCAATCACTCTCGAGAGAGTCAAAATATACCGTATACCATATTAAGATACTGTAACAGAAAATAAGTAGTGATTGATCGTAAATATCTTTCCCAGAGACAGAAGAAATGCATAACCAGTGAAAAAGTCAAATAAAGAACATCTACCTAACCATACTTTCATCTATTTTATTTTCGATTTAGGGAAAAATAATATGATAGGATTCTGATTAGAAAAAAATTCTACTAATAGTTCAGTTGCAACAGTGGGGCAATACGCACGTGTTCAAAAACCAGATACAAAATCTATCAACCACATACCTTTACCGAATGGAAAATTCAACTGCTTTAAAACTACAGAAATTGGTTACTTTATTTTTAAGCATCCAATCGCTGAAATAAATATTACCTTGCACGGCCAGCTCGGTTATTTTATTCAGAGACTGCAGTTTCGTCCTGTTTATGTTTTCACCAGTCTGGAACAGAAGGTAACCGAGGTGGAGGCAGAAATAATATTACAAAAGCTAACAGTGCCAAAAAAACTGTTAATTAATGTAAAATTATCACACCAATAAGAGACCGTAGCAATGGAGCGGTACAGCTCGTAAATTCAAGATGGAGCATAAATGGGTTAATACATAAGTATTAACCCATTTATGCCCAGTAGCCTAAAAGCGGGACGCTTGTTAGTTCCTGCATACAAAAACCTGTAATGGGTATATCATTTTACTCTAAAGCTGTTTTTCACAAGTTAAATAGTCCTTCTTGAGAAAACCAGATAGAACCACTAGTTGGACATCAGAGTTCATTTATTGACAGCTATTTTTAGACAAATTAGTCAAGCAACGATCCAGCATGGGTAGCCACAGAAAGTAAGTTTTTTTGAGAACTTATTTTTCTTAAAACCAAAATAGTTTAACATGATTTGCTTAGAATTGATCACAGATGCCTTTTGTCATGTTAGTGCAAAAGTAAAGTCAAGCAAGGTCTTATTTTGCGCACATATCTTCCTAGTGCCCCGGTAGTACGCGTGGCCTGATAAGACAATCTTAACGTGTTAAAGGTGGAAACTTACTGATTTAGTAATAGCTGTTGGAAGTGAGGGAGTACATAATACAATTCGTTCAAAGTGTTGCGCTACTCATAACTTTCGAGGTAGTTTTACATCGCCACTGAAATAGTGAATTTGCTTAGTGCGTTTAAATGTACACTTAAGACATTTCCTTCAGACCATTAGTGGAAAAACATACACACCAAATTAACTTACGGGCGCAGTGCAAACATAACATCAGAAATAAGATTTTCTTTTTAAGAACTGCTATTAAGTATTTTTATACTTAAATAATAATATAGAACAAAATACAGACCAAATGTTTGTTAGTGATATTTTTCATGCTGCTTTACAAGACAACTGTCCAGAAGATATAGCAAAACGCAAGGCTGAACCAAAAGTAAATTCTCGAAGGTCTTCAACTACAAGAACAATCCTTCAGTTGAATTCTGCAGTAAAAAAAGTTGCCAAGATAGCGTGAGAACGCATGCTCTCTTCTACCTGGTTCTTGAATTAATACTTCTAAAATGCTGTAAATGGTATATCAGTTTTTCATAATCTTTAAAAACATCTTTAAACTTTTTATTCTGAGTAGTTCGATATTTTTAAAAAGTTAGAGTCCAGCAATAAAATAATATTAATAGAGTGGAAAGTTGCAAAGAAATGGTGAACTGTCCTCGAAGCAGTTAAATGGAAATCTGAACAAACAAGCTTCTTAATTAATTCATTTGCAGATTCAGAACTCGATTTAACATTCATAACAAAAGCTGTCTAGTAACTCTGAAAAAAAGGGGTTAAAATCTAAAGAGCATGTTTTTGGTAAAAAGAGATGTGGATACTTTAATGCAAACGCTTTTGAACGGAAAGATGACTCATTCAATGCAAGTATAAGAGTTAAGGGTTATGTCCTTATATTTATGAGAGGATGTATCTTTACGTTCGTAAAGTTTTTGACTAACTGCAGTTTTTCCTATATGAGTCAAAATGACATAAAGTTGCCGACACCAGCAATTTCATTTGATTGAGATTAAGAAAAGTAATGATTTTCTTTAAGAAAGCAAAAAATCTGTTTCTTTCTTTTTGGTATCATAGCATATAAAAAAAAATACCTTTCACTGATACACTATGATGGTATTATATATTTCGACGTCATCATTTAAGAAATAATTACTGCAAGTAAACTGGGCCAATCTCAATGGAAACATATTCTGAAATTTTGCATATATTCGAAACAATAATGATTTTTTTCCTTTCCTGTAACTTCGAAATTCCCATTCGCCTCTCCTATCCTTCACTATGTTCACTCTATTGCGTAACCCTCAATCTGTCAACACAGGAATTTGGAGGCAGATGATACTACAAACTGCCATTTTTAATGTTTTTTTTTTCCACATGCGTAAAAATAAAGATAATGTTTTAGGAAGTAATGTTAAAAAACTGAATGTGTTTACAGCATTTTTTAATTAAGTATTTAAATGAAATAGTAGTTAATGAGATATGGCCATTTTTCAAGGAAAGTTTTTTTTTAGACACTTTTTTTTTTTTACAGTACATTATGGAAATTCAATCTCACGATGGAAAACAAAAATCCCCGAGGATAAAAATAAGAATATTATTGACATTTTTTCGTCTGTTTTCGCTCTAAATCAATGGCAACAGCAAAGACAGTACAAAAAGTATGAGATTTAGTACGAAAAAAACAAATCTGAGAAAATGCCAATAAAAGCAGTCATTACGGAAAAAGAGAAAACTAACTCACAAAAATGTTAAGGAGGCTAGTGTTTCGTTAAAAAAGCAGTGAAGAATATGAGAAGCAAAAACGTCTCTTTAGTGTTGAAGTAAAAAAAAATCATGAAAAACTAACTCGGAACTGAGATTTTTTTCATCAAACGAAACAACAGACGTCATAGAATGAATTAAATCCAGCAAATTTGTTCTTTACGACGTATACTGTACTCTGTTCTCGTTTTTCTTTACTTGTGTCAGCCACTTATTGCTTTTTTTATTTTTGTTGCTTTGCTTTATCTTATCCAAAACTTGTTTTTGACATATCTTATTAATAACGGCTAAAACAGGCTAAATAATTAAATGACAAAACATCTGATGTTCAATTAAATATTGAGAACACTAATGAAGATAGATTTAAGTTATAAAATATTTTGTTAAGTTATAAACTACACGAATAAAAATTGAATTGTTTCTGTTTTCTTTTCCATTAAATGAAACCGCTGCATAAAGATTTATTTATACTAGTAGAGGTACTTCAAAAGAATATAACTGCTTTTTATTTCAACAGATTTGCACATGCAAGCCATTATAAAATAATACAAACTAATTGTAACATGTTTCTTCAGGTGAAAGTTCAAAGCGTTATGATTGTGTAAATTAGGAACAGATACAGCATAACACGTTCAATACGAAAACGTTTCACATAAAAAAAATGTTAACGTAAAAAGATATATTGGTCCGGTCCCGGAGTATGTTGCACAATTTAGTACATGCCTTTTAATACGAAATTTATTTAACATGAAAACATTTTTCGGTTCCTTCAGTTTGCGTTACGTGTTTTTCGGTGAAATTGATTTCAATAATCAGTTGAATTAAAAATAAGACATAGATGTCCTATTTTTTAACGATTGTGTATAACTTAATGAAGAAACTACGTCGCATGAGCTTTAATTTTGGAAAAATATACAAGTGTTTAACAGAATTTAAAACAATGTAATGCCATTTTTTAAATTAAATTGTTTATGTTTTCTAAAGAGAATATTTACTCAAGTGTTACTGAATAAAACTGTGAAGGGCTTTAGTCTATCGTAAAGTAAATCGTATGGCTATTTAGTTATTTAATTTCAAAAATAAGTTATTTATAATTTCCACAAAGCTTTTTTAAATGTAAAAAAGGCAAATGATCTAAACTAGGTCACTTAATCAGAAACTAACTGCTTGCAAAATATTGTTACACCATTTAAATTTCGTTTTACAAAAGTAATCAGATGTAGTCAAATATTTAAACTTGCATAAAGTTAGTTAAAGAGTAGTCAGTTTGCAAAATCCAACGTAGAGACATGTCGAAATGAACAAAGTATTCGCTTATAAATTATCTTCATATTGCTCCCTTCCCCCTATTCGATTCATTTAGAAATTTCTAGAATTTATATTTATTTTAGAAATCTTAGCTGGTAACTAGCCAATTTTCCATGCTAAATGTGAGCGGATAATACACGGTGACTGACATTACAGACATATAGATGCAGGTACATATGTTTACCTTACTCTGTAAATGAGTATTATTGTGTGTGTTTAAAAAAGGACGAGAGACATAGAAAGTTGCAAGTACATTTGCTTCAAATATACTTGCTTTATAAATGAAGGACTGAACACATTGAATTTTTCCCCTTTGCACTTTCTTTCTAAAAAATGTTTTACCATTGCATTTTCTTTAATACACTCATGTCCAAAATTATCTTTACATACACAAAACTAATGATATTCAATGAAATGTCTAATCAATGTGATCCATTTTTGCAGAAAATGTGTGAAAAACAAGATTAATTAGCATTATCAAATAAAAAGTTATAAAAACTAGTCTGTGATATGCAAATGTAGGCTTACGTCATCCGATACGTAATCAAGCGATTTGCGCTTGAGTAACTTGGTGAACTCTACGATATAAAGTTTGATTTCAGCGTGTAAGGGCTCAAATTGGTTTGCTATGACTTCGTAGTATCATTTGGAAGAATCTATGAAGTGGCGACTTATCGGCTGTTTCGAAGCAAGGTAGCCTATCCCCGAAGTAGCAAGATGTCTGAATGTTTGACGACAGACAGTCTCTACGTTATGGAAACAGTTTCAAAACGAAGGAACTGTTATAAGAAGGGCTGGACAAGGCCGTAAACGAATGGCAAATGCTGCCGAAGATCAATATTCAGCACGAACTGCCCGTCGTAACAGGAAATGTACTGCTCGCCAGTTAGCTTCAGAGGTTGTAGCCGCCACTGGAACTGCTGTTTCACGGCAAACGGCATACAGAAGGCTTAATGATATACGCCTGTATACAAAAGGCCAAGGGTATGTGTTTCACTGTCTACATAACATAAGAGGGAACACTGGAATTGGTGCAGAGCACATCAGAACTGGACTGAACATTAATATACTTGAATGCAATTTAACTTGGCACTGACGTCACTACGGGAGAAACCAATAAGAGCTCACAAGCAGTTAGCGATCTCCTCTAATTCGCCAAGTAGACTGTGACGTTTTATCTAGATCGTTTTTCATAGGCTAACGTCACGATGACGTCACGATGTTTTTGCCAAGAAAGGTTGCAATCGAGTATAGTCCCATGTTCTGTTTACTGATAAGTCAAGATTTAGTTTTACGGTCGATTCTAGACGGGTTTACATGTGAAGAGAGTCAGGAACACGAAATCATCCCTCAAACATTTTGGAACGTGACCGTTTTGGTTGTACAGGTGTGATGGTATGGGGAGGAATAATGATCAATGGACGTACGCCCCTGCACATCTTCAACATTGGATATGTGAGAGGTATCGGGATGAAGTGCTAGAGCCTTATGTCAGACTTTTCAGAGGTGCATATTTACCTGACTTTATATTCTTGGACGATAATACTCGTCTACATCGAGCACCACTCGTTGACGACTTCCTCGAAAGTGAAGGCATCGATCGAATACCATGGCCAGCAACGTCTCCTGATCTGAAATCCGGTAGAGAACTTATGAGACTACCTTGGAAGAGCAGTTGCACGTAGAACTCATCCTCCTCGAACTGTAAATGATCTGAAGACGTTATTACTTGAAGAGTGAGGCTTAATTCCCCAAAATGTGGTTAATAATGTTATTGCTAGCATGAAAACACGTTGTGATATGTGTGTACAAGTCAGGGGAGATCATATCCCATATTACAATTGTAAGGCATAATTCTATTCTGCATTATTCCTTTTTTTTCTGAGATTGTTTTTCCACAACTTATTACCATTTTTCCTGTTTCATGCTTCAATTTTATATTATGTGTAATGCCTTTACTTTTTCCCTTTCTTATTTATGTGTCATAGTGCTATGTAACATACCACGAAACATCACAAGTTCATAGTTCACAGTTTCTGAGAAATTCGTGAATTTATGCATGTAAAGATAATTTTGGACATGAGTATAGTATAGTCGGCTTTATAGCTTACGTTATGAAAGACCACTTCATGCATATTATTTCAGACTAAAAGCTTATCATTCTTTCTTACGCCTTTATAAAGTAAAAACGTTACAACAAAATGTTTATTATTTTCATTGAATATTTTGCTGCTCGCTTTTTATAATTGTAATCCATTACCTTTCACTATTATAAACTGCCAGCGTGCATATAATATGCATGTTCAGGTAATTTTTCTGTCTAATTGTAATCAAAATCGTAATCGGCAAATCATTGTCTTAATCGGTTGTGCTTTTTACAATTTATAATCATTGTTGTAATCGTAATTACTTTCGCCAGAATTTTATAATCGTTGCCGTAAACTGCTATTTTTCATGCTTGTTATCGTAATCGTAATCGCTTAGGCTATCTCGTAATTGACTTTATGCCCACACCAATGGTTTAGTGTAGTATCACCCTTGTATGGATTCATCATTCTGGGAGCAGTAAATTGGTGATAGAAACTGAGATTGCGTTCAAACTGGCAGATGAATTAAAATGTTGCTCAAAAATGTAAATATATTACTCTAAATTTTACAACGTATCCAAAATTTTATTAAAAACAGTAATCTTACGTTTTGAGAGAGTTTTCTGTCTCTAGCTGAGTTATTGTTCTTTCTGACATATAAGACTAGTCTCTGACTGAAGTGTAAATGACGTGCTTGTTATTTGTTTGAAGTTATAACTAAGCTCCAGGTAAGGTGAGCAAACTTTTTTCTTAAAACCATACGTTTTTCTCAAACTGTAAAATATCCCAACACAAATCAGTTTAAATTCCCACGCAATATCTTTAAAGAAGTAATATTTAAAAGTTTACAATCCACTAAACGAAATATGTTTTACATTTAATATCATTTACGCATATTCATTACGCCTTATTTATTTTTTTTTAGAATGATTCATTCATAGTAAAATAAAATTCGTTAGAATTTACTAAACTGAATCTTAGCTCAGTTGGAATGAACAGCATTACCGCCATAGAATTGGGCGAAATTGAGAAACATTAAATGAGTGATTTGAAATCTTTGTTTATGAGTGCAATCATGCTCCGTTCAATGCTACTCTTTTAACAACATTTATTTCTCAATGAAAAATAAGAGTGTATATGAATGCTCTAAAAAAGTAACATTTCTGTAATTGGATGTTATTCATTTGCTCAGTCGAGTCTTCAACTACAGACTTTGAATAAAGCAGTAATGATTTGATGCTTAGAAGTCTTTAGCTCATCATTTTATCTGAAGTAAGAGGACTGAATAGATGACACTATTCATTGAGAAAGCTATTTTATATTACTCTCATTAAAAGCTGTTTTTCTTTGCCTTTCGATTCATTCGAACAGATAAACACATCTATTCTTTATAAAATATTCATCACAAAATTGTGCTTAAATAAACTCACGTTTGTGAAAATTGCAACACCATGAAGGAATCGTCATAATTGAATGAAATTTAATACACAGCTGAGTGATAGTGGTACAAATAAATAATTAAACTTAGAAAGCTAATAAATATTTAAAAATATTGAAATTAGTATTTTGTATAGCCACCACGCACTGCAATAAGTTCTGCTACGCGACGTGGCATGGAGTCAAACAAATTTTTAATGTCTGCATGATCAAGAGCATTTCATACTGTTTGTATGCGCACTCAAAGTTTGTAGGTAGAACCAACAGGACGAGGATCATGAGCGAGACGCCGGCCAACGAAATCCCAGACATATTCAATTGGCGACACATCCGGGGAATACGCTGGCCAGGGAAGGAGCTGTTCCTGCTGCGATGCAAGGAAGGATTGAACAGTCTTAGCGACATGAGGGCGGACATTATCCTGCTGAAATACAGTGCCAGGCAAGCCTTGAAGGAAGGGGACATCTTGGGGCTGTAGAACTTCACTGATTTACCGGTTGCTGTTCAGGTTATCCGCAATTCGTAGCAATTGAGATCGTCCGTGACTCTAGGTGTTCGTCCACTGTGACGTTTGATAATGCACTCTGGAAGGTGGCGTTCACCGGCACAGCGTCGGACGCGAATGCAGTCATCATGGTACCACAAATTAAAGCGGGATTAGTCAGAAAGCACAACATACATAATCAGCATGCCGGTCCTTATGCTGATTGGACCATTGTAGTCGCAGGCGGCGATGGTTTAGCGTGAGGGTATAAAGTAGTCCTTGCGGGCGCAGTTCAAGCTGCAGAAGACATCTGCGAATTGATGAAGCACACAAGGAAACACCTGTAGCTGTTGGCCACTGTGCTGCCAGTTGTCTAGAAGAAGCTGTACGGTCCATTAGCACTATGCGGATTAGGGGTCTATCATCACACCACATTTTTGGGCCCACTCCCGTACTTCTGAGCTGTCCGACAATCGTCCATCCAACTGCTTCCAAACACGCATCACTGTGCTGCTGTTACGCTGCACACGAACCGCTACTTCACGATCAGATAATCCAACTTCACGAAGTCCGGTGATCCTCCCCCGTTCGAACTCCGTAAGCTGTTGAAACCTCGCTTTTTTTCGTCGAAGAGACATAAGCAATGTCCCCGCTAACATTTATCACAAGCAGATAACCACCTATAACCATACACGCCTTACTGCAGCTGTCCGTTTATTCGGATAAATCCGGCGTTCAGAGGGCGCTGCTCAGCATACGCATGCGCCACGAGTCTAATATTCTAATCATTTGCATATCATACCCTACTTTGCATTTGCTGAAGATTTCAGCCCATTCGCGTAAGTCCTTCCTGGTGTTGCAATTTTCACAAACATGAGTTTAGATTGTCCAGAACATTACTACCTTGACTCTTTGCACACAAAATTTCAAATGCATAAATTGTGTTTAAACATTTCAAAACTTTATTTTCATGCAACATGCACTTTATCTAAGGATAATTCCTTTTTTTTTTTTTTTTTTTTTAAGGAACAATTGCTGCACAGCACAACCTGCAAAAACCCCAATTAAGTTAGATCTGTTTCTTTGCAATAATTTTATGTAGAACAAGGACTCTACTTCAATGAAATACAGTTAGATTTTGAAGATTTCTAAGAACAGTATTAAGATAATTATATGCTTTGGCCCCCATAATTGACGTATCGAACGAGATACATCCATTAGAGAAAATAAAATTATTCATACTTTTTCTTAACATTTTTAAAATTTAACGGAATTATATAGAAGCAGAGATCATGTACTTTACACATTTCTAGCCTTTGTAAGAAGTTTAGTAAAAAACTGATATGTCTGTTTGTGTGAATTTGGAGCTAACTAAAACTTTTTCGTAAGATGTGATCTTTTTTACCGTCTGCAAACATTATAACAAGTTCTGTTTTCACAAGCTCTAACAAATGGACTGTGTTGTAAGAAAATGTGTAAAATGTGCATTAAAGCTAAAGTCAAGAATATCAGATTCATACGTGATAATCTGCAAAAATTATGTTTTCTAACGAGTTTATCCGCTTCAAAACAAACATTCAAACAATTTAAGTTATCTATCAAAACTGCAAATTTTACGTAAAGTCAATACGAACGTTATGTAAGACCGCATCCAAAGAGTGCCAATATGATGAACGCTAAAGGATAAATTGTAACGTATTTTTATTATGTTAACTCATTGCCGATGATAAAAAAACTCAAGAATTAAAAATTTGAATTCTCAAATAAGAAGTAAAATGCCATTGAATTCGTGAACTAGATGGTTGGGTAAAACAACGTTATATATATCGAGAGAGTCAGAAGGAATGGGCAGCGTTGCGGTTATTAACTGAGGCCGAAATAAAACTTAAACAGTATACCAAGCTAATAGCTGTAGAGCAATTTTAAGGTAACGGATGCATCACTTCTGCCCAAAACATTTTACAAAGACTCCAAATATAATAGAGTCGTTCACTGCACGAACTTTATAAAGAACATAAACTGTACTTTCATACACTGCAAAAAATAAGTTGTTGTTTATACAGTATGATACTGGCAGCAAAGGTTCCAGTTTAAAACTGTAAAAGCGCAGTTATAAACTGTGAAACTAGGAATTATACAATTTATTACTGTAAACTAGCAATTTTTCCAAGTAGCATCAACTCATCGGATTTTGATCGGCCGATCATCAAACTCCTCGTAAATTGATCCCGTATGATGACGTCGTTCCGATTAGTATCCGAGCACGGTTTTCGATGAGCTACTTTTCATCGGAAAGCGATATCCTTCCGATCAACTTTTCTTCTAAATTCATCGGCACGGGACTGCACTGCTCCTAAATTGCTCCAAATCTCATCGTATTTCGAGCAAAACTCATCGGATGTTGCTGCTCGGATTCTGTTTGGTCGATGAGACAGGAGCAATTTCCGATGAGAACTCATCGAATCCGATCATCGGCCGATGAGGATTTCATCGGGTTTCGATGAATGGCCGTTCATCGGCCGATGAGATTATGCTGCTAGGGTTACTGTTTACTACTGTAAAATTAGCATTTTGTGCAGTTTATTACTGTAAAATTACTATAAAGTTAGCTGTATTATACTGTAAAACATCAATTTTTTGCAGTGTATAATAAAATTAAATTTTCAAGATTTCCCGGAGATATAATTTTACTTCAGTAATCTATGTACTATTTCATAAGATACATCTGCTACTGAAGCAGAAAGTAATATTAAACACTATTTCTGATATTTTACAATGTATTGCATTACATAGAAATAGAGTATTTTATTTACACAGATTTTGCGATAAAAGAAGGATCCAACATCTTTACAGCCTTTATTAAACGCTTTGGGCAAACTAATATAATGAAGTTATAATGAAGTTTCCGTTAAAATGGAATGCACCTGTAGAAACATTAGAAAGTTTGCTGCTTCGTCTACTAGACCAGCTAGGAATAACTGTTCACATTTTATTTCGGCGTAAATACTGCGCTCTACCATCCTTCCGCACAAACTTCGACTTAATTTATTAGATAACGACAAAAAAAATTATCCTTATTCTTCAATTCAATTGATGAAAAGTGTATGTAACTGCTAAAGCTATTTGATGCTGAATAAATTCTTAATTTGTTCCCTCCTTAACAATCCCCTCCGCAATGCGAGTCTACGCTAGTTTCTATTTTATTCACAATGAAATGTTCCTTACTCTGGTGTTTTGTTTCCTGGCACATTAAAGCAGAATAATCAGAGTTCATTAAAAAAAATCGTTTCAAGAATTAAGGACAAAGATTAGCAATATTAATACTAAACGTAAATTTTGAAATTGCAACTTGTTCCTGGTCCTTTCCCAAGGTATTTTTAATATTTTCTTTAAGCATTATTTCTTGGGTTAATTTTCATACAAAAATACTGTTACCACTCCTTATGCAAGCATAATAAAGATAAAGTTGGAAAACTATTAATATTTTGAGCTGCAACTGAAATAAGCAATAAAAAATGACTAAACGCATATGGGCAGCAAAGTAACGATAGTGCAACAACGTAATTAAAACTCAAATGATGCAAGAAGTTGCAGACACGTGGTGCGGGATTGAAAGGAATATTTTTTTCAATGTTAAAAATTATGAGCTTTTAGTCATAAAACGAAAGCTTTTGTCGAATGCATTAAAACATTAAGAGCCGAATATAGTCTTTACATTTTTAAATCCAAGCTACATTAGTCAAAAAACCTCTATATTCTTAAAAACTTAGTCAAATGATCTGGAAGAATGTTTCTCAATACTTCCAACAATGCATGTCTTGCCTATTTTTTCTTTCAGAATATCCACTTACCCAATACGAATTAAATTAACATTGTTACAAGTTTAACTTTAAAGGAGACTAAAATTTCATTCCGAATTCTTTTCGAAGAAACTCCTTTCTTTACAGAATAACGGCGCCATCATCTAAAAGTTGGAACTTTTCCAATTATGTTTCTGCATTTAAATAGCAAATAAAATTTACTTCCGTTTTTAAAACCGTACTTCCTCCACTGTTATATTATATTTTATTCACAGACTTTAAAATATCGTAAAAGAAACTAGTAGGAACTAAATTTTTCAAGTGAAAAAGTTCTCGACCAAGGAAATAAGCCTCCAAACTTTTCAAAATTTCATTTTGCATTTATTTACTTCAATAGGGTTCCCAGCATTTTATTCGCATGCTACGTGCAATTTGAAAGTAAAACATGAGTATCGTTTCTGTATTAACAGCATGTAACATTTTAGCAAATGCTAAAGCGTATAAAATTATCTTTAGCATTTTTGAATTGCAAAATTAACGAGCTGAATTAGGAATAAAAGTGCCATTTTATATCTTTTGACGTTACAGTAAACCGGATTTTCATTAAAGTTAAATATTTTTCTTTGAACGTTGTGTTATGTAAATTTAAGATTCAGTTTTTTTTTTTTTTTTTTTTGCTTTGAGCCACTTTAGGTCTTACGGTATAACATTTCATTTCTCTTTTAATGAAGACCACTTATAAACATCTGATGCAAATTTTTGATGAAGGACATTTTGTGTTTAGATGAAACGAAATGTAAAGTTTACGAAGATTTGAATTAAATGTGACGAGTATAATTAAGTGAGGATTATTCCTTGCTATGTATTTCGGTACAAAACATCTGGCACAAAAAATATAGTCAACTGAAAGGTTCAATTATTTGTTCAAATCATTTTGTAGTGTAGTGATTTGGGTAGGAGCTTTAAAGCAATATCACCCCCCCCCCCTTTTTGTTAATAAAGAATAATGAAAAGCTAAAGTATAATAAAGATCGTGTGTGTGTGTGTGTGTGTGTGTGTGTGTGAGGGAGAGAGGGGGAGAGGGAGGGAGAGAAAGAGAGAGATATTGATTTACTGAAAAAACATTTAAATGCAGTAAGTGTTAAAGGTTTTATCAATAATTTCAGATAAAATTAAGTAATACTAAGCAGATAATAAGCATACAATACTTTGCAACTTCGATGTATTAGAATGCTTTATTTTTTATTATAGATCAGATAATTTGTCTCGAAAAGTAAGTACATATTTAGAGATATAATGAAGTAGAATGAATTTGGTATCTAGTAAGCGATGTGTCAAACTAAAATGCCGTAGTTAAGATGATAAAAATAAATGGAGTTTGGGGCGTTACCCTTTTATTAGAAAATCGTATTAGAAGTTAACATCCAACTTTAAAATTAAACATTCTTTATGAGGTCGAATCTGCACTAAAGATACATAAAAATATTTCGTTGCCCGACAAAACTATTATCCAAACAATTTCGAAAATTGTTCAAACTTTTGCCGAACATTATTCAAAATTTTGCTTTAAGAGCATCCTGCGTCAAATTCGAAAGTATGCTTTTAATATAGTAATGTTTTCCTTACTCTGCATTGCGTTTAATGAAAAGAAATAAACTTTTTAATCTAATATTATCTCAGAATTTACTCAGTACAATTCCGAATTGTTCATCATTGATGCATTGCATTGTACTAGCATACTATTTAAAAGAAACAAAGTGAAAAATTCACTCGTTTAGGTATTTAAAAAACTGGTTATTGCTTTCATTATGGGACGCTTTTAGATTAAAGTTTCAAAAACATCTAAGAATATTTTTGAATTTTGGTTTTTCCTGTGCCCAATATGCATTAAATACATGATGGATGTCTTTTTTAATCACAAAGGAAATTTTTACACAAAATGTTAGTCTAAGATCCCACCGCAGTTTATCTACACTCATAGCGTACACTCATGACGTATATTTCAAATTAAAGCTGATTTTTTTCTGAACGTGATGCACCATGTCCGTCTATATAAAAGTGCCCGAAACCTATAGGCAGCCTGGCCTAAACAGGTCACATGAATGTAGTATTTCTACACTCATAGCGTACACTCATGACTCAAATATCAAATTGAAGCTAATTTTTTTCTGAACGTGGTGCACTAAGGCTGCCTATGTTAAAGTGCCCGCAACCTCTAGGCAGCCTGGCCTGAAGTTTAGGGTCCAAAATTTCAAATGGTTATAAAAGACGGAAAAATCGGTCGATTCTTTTGCTTTTTTTACTAAAATTATTCTTAATGTGAGTACTTTTTCGAAAAAAATTGATGAACTTAAATTTCAAAAATTGCCGATAGGGGGCGCTTTAGACTTTGTAGCTAAAAACAACTACTTTTTACCATTTTTTTCGTATTTTCGTAATTGATTCAAAAAGTTCAAACTCTAACTTAAATTTTGAGCCAAAAATATCAACTAATTTCCAGTTTTGAGCAATATTAGGACCAAACGTCAAAAAATGTGTTTTTCTACTTTTTAACTTGTCCTTTCATGTAAAAAAGATTATTAAAATCATCTGGCGATACTAATAATGTGAAAATAAAATTAAATGTACACTTTCTGAGTTGTAAAATACAAAATTTCTGGGTAAAAAAAAGTTGGAAAAAAAATTTATTTTTTCTTTTTTTTAGTTACGAAAGGGTTCATCTGATTTTATTTTAACATTATCAGGTGATTTTAATAATTTTTTTACATGAAAGGACTAGTTGAAAAGCAGAAAAACACAATTTTTGACGTTTGGTCCGAGTATTACTAAAAACCGGAAATTAATGTGATAATGGTTTTGAACTTTCCCTTTAATCCATTGAGTGCTTTAAAAAATGTTTTTCTTAAGAGTCCTCCCAAGTAGCACACTTCGTTTTTTAAAGGTTGTAAAATGGTTATTAAAGTTGTAACAACCGTTTAAAAACGTTTATATAACGTTTAAAAGTTATTTGTGCTACTTGGGCTTATACTAAATTGAGAACTTGAGAGGTTGCTCATGAGTTGTAGCTGTTGTATTTTAAAAGAGCGTTTCCAAGAAGGGGACGATAATTTGCGACTTATGTTGATTTTCAAGCATACTACACAAGCGTTAAATTTTGTGGTGCCAAAGAGTGTCTAAAATAGCCAATAGTATTTAATGCTCTCAAAGTCTCAAGCTAATAATTACCATTTTTTTTTTAATTCTCAAAAAGTAATAATGGTTATAATATATAAGGATTTTGAAGTTCAGAGTAATCTACAGAATATTTAAAAACATTTTATCAGCTGTTTTTTCTTTGGAAAGCTAGAGCGAACCAATTAGAAAATATTGGTCTTTTGTAAAAAGTCGCTCTCAACGTTACAATAATTCAATTATTAGTTCGTTGAAAAAAATGAATTGAACTTATTTAAAAGTAATTAAAATAAATCAATTAATTAAAAAATACACATAAATTCATTCCTGCAATTACACGGAAATGTATTCCTCCTTTTGGATACAATGCTCTTTTAGATCTTTTACTCTATTCTTAAAATCAATCATTTTTATTTAAACTCTTAATATTTTAAGAAAACTCTTATTTTATAATTTACTTTTCATTTTTAAATTCAAATGCAAATATTGTTTTCCCTTTATTCATTATAATATTTTCACGCTTCACATCTATTGAGTCATTTGAAAATAAAACACTGATTGCACTCAACAAAAAGAATTATTGTAATAGTGTTTGCAACTCATTTGATGACTATTTTAAATAAATTAAAGTGGGAACTTAAAAAAAATTGAGATTTGTATTGGATATCTGTTATTTAAGTGGATTTTATCATTGTGTCATATATTTCAACACTTTGGTAGAATGCCTTAAGAGCAATAATTAAAATTCAAACTGACAGTAGGTTTTTTTTCGCCAAAATAGAGTAAAAACATTGTTCGTCATTTAACAAATCAGTTTATCGGTTTTTATCTTTCATATCTCATAATAATATTTATTACTCATTCCCATGGGTAAAATAAAACCTCCCTCTCCCAATTACTTCCCCCCGTGAGGTTGATGTGGGTCTGTTACACTATATTTATACTATCAGTTGAGATGCTTAAGAAATTTGACACAAACAATACTCCACATGCAGCCTTTAGGTAGCGTGAAATCCACTTAATCCTCCTAATTAAATCTAAAAACAATTAAAAAGAAAAATCATACAAAACATTAAACTGTGCGATGCATTTATGTAAAAAAGCAATGCACAAAAGTTAATTTTACCTTTCCCAAGTAGCACACTTCGTTTTTTAAAGGTTGTAAAATGGTTATTAACTTTGTAACAACCGCTTAAAAACGTTTATAAAACGTTTAAAGGTTATTTGTGCTACCTGGGTTCTGTTAAAAAAAAGTTAATTAAATAAAAATTAAGTCAAAAAAAAAGGGGGGGGAGAAAAACTTACTATATAAATATTTTTGAGCCGTTTATAACTATTGATTACACTCAAATAAATGGAGAGTCAATACAAAAAAAATTGATCAGTGGTATCTATTAAAAGTCATGAAAACATACATCATTTGTACCACTTTCGTGAGAGCGACTTATTATCAGTTCCGATAAACTCCAAAAATTTTACATGTGTATGAAAATTATTTAATATTAAATATGTTTCCTTTTCAAGGCTGAATTTTTATTTATTCCTCTCCATATTACAAAACAATCTGCTGAAATTTTGATCATGGTTTAGTCTCCTGACCTTTAAAAACGTCTAGCTTTCATTGAAATACTTGGCAGAATTTTTTGGACTTTTCACCATTATTTATATCTTTAATAAAAACGTTATGGAATCGTCAAAAATTACTATGATCATTTGTAACTTTCAAAGTCAAGCAGGATTTTCGAAAAATGAAAAAACAAAACATCTGAAAGAAAAATGACAAGTTCAATGAAAGTAGTTTTGTTTATCAGTAAGCGGAGTAGGAGATTGTAGTTGAAGAAGAAAGTCAAATTGTCGTAAATCAAGATCCGTGTAAGAAAATATAACGTTTTTATTTGGTATAAGGGTATAAGGACTGCAATTAATCACACAGAAAGCAGGATTGGTAAGAAGATTCCATTTTCAACATTTCCCCCTTAAGATCTCTCGTGGTTGTGAGTGGATTGTCGAAACAGCTCTTAAAAGCTCACTCGAAATATCGGGTCATCTTTCTCAGAGATCGTAACGAGTGTTTTATTAATGATAAAGCTGCGTTTTGGGAGCGATATATCATAATTAATCATGGGAGGAATTCCCCTTCCCTGTTTGCTTGTTCAGATTTCGTTGAAAAAATATTTCTTTTTAATAACAGATCTTCTCGTATTAACTTTTAAAACTTTAATTTGCTGTAAATTTAAGTTAGACTGATGCGAATTTTTAATTATGAGAAAGAAGGAATTTAAAAAAAATGCATACAACACTCATGCATGCAGGTAAATACCTGCAGACGAGTTGATACATTTTTCGTTTTATTCCCAAGATTTAATCTTTGTTTTAAATTTTCTTTTTCGTACGAATTTTTTAAGAAAATATATTATTTTAATTGTTTACATATGCAGCCGAACTTGCTTTTTTCCCGAATAGCATATGCAAAAAATGTATGCAAGATTAGAAAATCGCCTACAGTTTGATCAACTAGGAAACAATCTGTGACACAAATCATAAGAAATATCCAAGTGCATTGTCTAAATGAAGATCTAGTCAAAACCATAAATAATAATTACTTATAATAGTTTCATTAAATCAAAAATTTACTTACTCAGCAAAGTCTTTGACTTTTTTGCACTAACTTGTAGTGTTTTAAAAATTACTGTTAAGTTACACTCAAAACTGTTTCATACGTATTTTTTGAGCAATTTTGCATGCAGTTTTTAATTCTAGTCCCTATCTAATGAATGATTTTTTATTTTGTTTCAAAAAATGCTCTAATGAAGATAGAAAAGATGTTTTTTATGTGGTCTCCATATCCACAGAAAAGCAGGTTTCGTTTAATATGTTCTCATTTTCGTATTATCTTATACTTATAAATATATTAATTCTTAAACAGAAGTCAAACATAAAATAAAAAGTAAAGGTAAAAAATAATTGAAAAAAGTAAATAAAGATTTAGTATAAATGAAAGAAAAAACTCAATAGACGAAATATCGTCGGCACTATGCTAAAATAACGAATGTGAAAAATCGCGTTTTTCAAGTTCAAATTTTACAAATAATTAAAATTAAAATGATATCTTCGAACGATAGTTTTACACTTAAAGATGTCTATAAAAATTTAAAAGTTGAAAATAACCAAATGCGTCAGGTGGAAAAAAATTATATGCAGTGTTTTGTCTCTCCTGAAAAGTGCCAGTTTTCACATTCGTTTTAGCATGATGCCGACGATAGCTTGCCCTCAATAACAAGTTATATGTTTGTCTCTAAAAGAATTTAGTTTACTTTAAGATTTTGTTTTTTAAGGATGGGTTCGGTATTTTTTTTTTTTAAATATATTAAGCGAATAGTTGCACTTAGTATATACATTGCACAATAATATCCATTTGTTACTTGGACAAAAATAGCCCATTATAAACAAAATTCATGAATAGTTAACTAATCGGTATATTCTTAGTCACATACGTGCATATTAATTATATATGTGATGAATCTTTAATTTTATTGGAACGAGGTCTTTGTTTTTTTTTTTCTTTTAAATTCAAACAACATAAACCAAAGTTTAAAAAAGGTTCAAACAAAGCAAATAATCGAGGATTTTTTTTTAATCCATAGTTAGATACTCATGTTTAATATTTCAGTTTATCTGGTTATTTTTATATTTAAATCGTGCTTGAGCTGTCAAATATTTTCTTAGTGCTATAATAAAGTTTTTATTTCTGCTCTCTGCATGACGTGGAGTTGAGGCATTGGTCCTCTAGACTTTGGACTTGGCTTCTGACACGCGGTGGCCAGTTGATGTATTTAGTGGATGAAGAAAATCGTCAGCCATGTGTAATTATGCGGCATGGAAAAGATCCCTTTGGTGCTCGTATGTCTTTGAATTCATTAGGCAAAATAAAATTATTTGTGCAGTTTCGCATCAACAGCCAAGGTGCCCTTATTCGGTGGAAACGTTTCGTCAAACTTAACTGTACTATTAACATCCGCGCTTTAATGGTGGCACATAAAAAAAGTGGATGTCATATCGAGGAAATCTAACTATGTTGCACAAAAGGCATTGCCTCTTACACAGCCAGATTGAAAGGATTTTTTTTCAGCTGCACTTTTTCTCCCTTAATTTTGAATGTGACAGACGACTATTCTTTTACGAGTTGATTGGCAGAAGTTTGCCAACATCTTACATCTCGGCTAAACCCTAGCCCTACTTTAACTGCTGTTTTTTTACTGTTGCTACACCCAAATTTGTATATCTGGTGTAACAAAAATGTATTTAAAACGTATTAGGGCTTTACAATTCGTCTTTTTTTTTGTTTTTTCAAATATTTGTTGACAGTTTTAAAAGTAGGGAAGGAACAACAATCAAGGTTATAATAGGAATGGAACAGGGTGTGGAATTGCGTACTGACTACTGCTTATATGAAGTTGACACAGCGGGCCTTAGAGTAGAATCGATTCTAAAGAGTACATTATAATTTTATTCTTCGTCGGTGCTCTGTCTTTCAAATATGTTCATTTCGCCGCGTGAGAGCAAAAACACCGCATATCTTAGGGATATACTGCAAATAGTAAAACATCTTTCAGAACACTTTTTAAATACTAACACTGTATCCCACCTTTGAGGAAACTTTGCTATACACTTTTGGAATGGTTTTCAGAACACTAATGAAAATAGCTTATTTAGTTCCGCAATGTTCAAACACTTTGAAAGAGTTTCTTAAAATCACACAGCTACTTTCAGCTCATATTTCGGTTAACTTTTTTGCGATACCGTTTGAAGAATCTATCACCACTCATATTTTCCCAGCCCATATGCACTTCTTGCGCTGGAAAAAAAAGTAGTGATATACCAAAATGTATTGGAAAAACGGATTCAACAGTTTATTTTAAAACTTACAGCAATTTTGTGTTAAGTTTTAACAGCAAAATCCCTTGATTTTACTGAGGTTTTTGCTATTATTTATTAATCATTTGCTTCAAGTATTTCAAGGTGAATGGTGAATCTGTTGTTTTGAACTGTTGTTTCTTTTCCGTTATATTGAGTGAATCTAGTGACTACTTGTTTAAGAAAGCTGTTAGTATTTTGATTTTATCTTTCACAAAGAGCGCTATATTTCTTTTTTTAAATAAAATCTGATATCCAAAGTTAAAGAAGACACTACGCTTCAAAAAAAAAAAAAAAAAAACTTGTTTTTACAGTATAATATTAGAAACCGAGGATCCAGTTTAAAACAATAAAATGCACTGTGATAAACTGTAAAATTGCAAGATTTATAAAAAATAAACATTGGCTTCTAGTATTATTGGGCTAGTACTATTATAATTGACTGTTACAAAACAACAATATATTTTGTTCGGTGTAAGTTACACGTAGGTGGTAAAAAAATTGCATTTCAAACTTTCAATCTGATGACATTTTTAGTATGATGACTCAAGAACTTAAAGTTAAAAAACTCAAAGAAATTAAATAATGGAATTTTATACAACAGATTATTCGTAAAAAACCAGCACACTTGACGAGTCTCCAGTATAAAAATTACACTGAAAAGCGAAAGAATGCTTCGATCTCTCCCTTCCCACCTTCTTCTCCTTGACTAGTTTATTTTACCAGGTGCATGTGCAATACAAATTAGTGTTTGCGATGCGCATAAAATGCTTTTGCATTAATTTTTACTGGAATTAAAATGTTTCTACGCATTTTTATTGAGTATATTTAACACCAAAATAGATGTTTCAAATTTGTGTAATCTATTATAAATAACTTTTTATAACTTAGTACTTAGAAATAAGGAACCCGTAAGTAAATCAATATTCTTTTCTATTTTGTTACTCCTCAAGAAACTCATTATAATTAACACATAATTTTCATAGCAACATGAGCAAACATTTTGCAATTTTCCTCAGTAAACCTACTAGCTATTAATTATTGAGCTTGCCCACATTTTCTCAAAAGGAATTAAAATAATTTTCCGACACATATTTCTAAACCAAAATTCAAAATTCATTGAGTACGCTAACTTAATTACAGCATTATATTAATCTAATGTGACTGTATTTACTTCGCCATTGTCATTATCACTTAATTTCACCTTCAAAAGACGAGCTTTGTTCGGGAAATTGTAGCTCGGAATTACCAAAGATTTTAAATTGACGTGATTAATTTTAATATAAATAGAATGAGCATGCATAAGCTACATTTTAGCACAACTATTTATGCAAATGCTCTACGAAATTTCAAAATGTGGCAAAATCAAGGTGAAATATTTGGAGAAGTTCTTGAAAAATCTCACTTTTTATTTATTTTCACAGGGTTAAAGTCAAGCGTAAAAATTATAAAAACTTGACGAGAGTCCAATAATGGTAATTTCGGATTAAAGCTCCAAAAGAGAGCCATAGGCCAATTGAAATGAAGTGCCGTAACAATACCTCATTTTTAAATGTTGTACAGTCGACTGTATATACAGTCTAATACGCTTAATGGAATAGCCATTTTGCCACGAAAAATATTCTAATAAGCGGGATATTCCATTATCCGGGATCAAAATAATACATTACAATGGTTTGGTACATTGAAAATGTATTACATTAAGCGGGATATTCTTTTGCCCAATATTCTAATAAGCGGGCTCGACTGTATACATAAAAACTACACCAGCAGCATTTATCTTAAATCTCATTGTTCTTTATTATACCAAATGCAAAATCGTAGTAGCTCAACCAGATGACTATTCTCAGTTTCACTTTTCTTTTAAATGGCTCCCAATAAATCTTCAAATACCAAATCACCAAACTACTGCTTTGATATTTATTTCTCAATTGTTGAAAAATCAACGAAAGCTTAAGATTAATCCTTTAAATTCGCTCTCCCTTAATCCACTCTTAGTCTCACCATTTTCCAAAATAAATACAAAAGTGTAATTTATTGGTTGTTTATAAAGAACGCATATAAAGAGTGAAATAAAAATAGGAATTACTAGAAAGTTAAAGGCAAGTTATATGATGCCCCACACACTTGCCCCAGAATATGGAGCGCAGTTACC
Source organism: Uloborus plumipes (assembly GCA_038373865.1). Taxonomy (NCBI): domain Eukaryota; kingdom Metazoa; phylum Arthropoda; class Arachnida; order Araneae; family Uloboridae; genus Uloborus; species Uloborus plumipes. Next base: position 249,365 of record JAXGGA010000159.1, read on the forward strand.
CCACCTTGCTTTTATGACGGAACAAGTGCGACCCTTCGTGTAAACAAAGTTTCATTACAGTAATTAATCAAAGTACAACGTTGTATATTATCTAAAATATTACTAAACAGGAACAACTTCTGATTTTATTCGTTTTTTTTAGCTACCAAAGAAGAGAAATACTAACCTTCTCAATCCTCACACTACATTTTCTTAGATGACATGTAAGTTATCCCTCACTGTGTTTCATCACACACAATGTAGGCCAGTGTTTATCTCTACTTATGTGAGTTATCATTACATTTATTTAACGTATGGATGATGGCATCGACGTATGGCAGAAGTTTCTTCAGTTAGGTATTTATACCTTGTTGAGGTGGACGCACTCACCCAAACTCACCTTACTTTAAAATAGTGTTGGCTGACATAGCTCCAAGGCATCACTAATACAGAACAGTTAAACACCTCGCGTGTGTTGTACCTGATCTGTCCTTTTCTTTTCTGCAATCTCTAAATTATTAACCGCTTGCCTGATTATCCGAGTTATCTCGGGCTCATATGAGTTGCAGCTAATTATTATCCCGAGAAAACTTGGGTGAAACTAATTGATTTTACGCCTATAAATAATTAAAATTCAACTTGAAACCTACATATTTTATTTGTATTGCTTCATTTTCTTGTATTTCAAAATTAAATTTAAAAAAAAATGTGTTTTTTTTTTTTTGCTATTTTTTCCAAAACAAAAAAATCGTAGGGGAAGTGGTTAACTCCGCGTGTTTTCTTATTTGCATTTTTCTTTGTATCTCTACATCCTGTTTTGATTCATAATTAGGGAGTAACTAGTTTTTACAGGAATTGAAGATGTTTTTGAATCATTTAACACAACTAAAGCAATCAAAATCCAAATAACCTTTTTCTAACGTTGAAAGGGTAATATTAAAGCAACATATGTATAAATCATTTATTCTGTGAGCGTTTAAGCCTTTTCCTTACCTATAAATTGGATGAGACAGTAGCAGCAAAAGTTTTCTTCTTCGCTTTGAGATCAGACAAGGTATTTCTCAATAGTAAAAAGTTTACTCCGCTTCGTGTTTGTGTTTGACAGATGTCATAGTCACTCTGGTACCAACTTCGAAAAATAAGGAACAGTGAGGCGTGAAATATTTTTTTCATTTTTTATGACTCTGGTTGAAGATAAAACTTCAAGCGACAATCGAAGACGAGATAGAGCTTTTAAAGTGTCAAAAAGGGTAGATTCGTCTTTCTGTAAAAAAAGATGTGAATGTATGTATGTAAATCATATTTGGTAGCAGAATAGTCTTTAATGTGTCGGGTAAAATTGGAAGCGAAGAGTAAATTTTAGCGTATAAGCCGGTTTAGTTGAAGGAGTCCAAGTCAAGAGAGAAACTTGTCATTTTACATTTATATAAGCTTCTCTAAAGTTTATCTTCTCTTAAATATATGATACAAACGTCATTAGTTAGTGCTGATATTTTTCTAGAAAATATTTTTAGCCAACTTAAAAAAAAATAATTAAACCATAAACGGTAAATCTAATTCAAGTAATTATATCAAGTAATTTCATTAAGTAATTACATCCGTTTTAAAGCAGATAAATACACTCTATCCCAGATTAAGAGATGCTTTCTACTTAAACTGCAGTTTTTTTAGTGTATATCTGAAGATTTTGAATAACGTTCGCTAAAAAAATTTAGTCTTATATTTATCGTCTTCTTTATACTCTAATTATCATACTAGGTATATTACCTAATTCATTAAAGCTAAGGAGGATTAAGGAAGCGGATGTGATATCTTAATTTTTGCACTAGGTTGAACCCATAACTAAATGTATAACAGTAATAATTCATGTTAATCCAGGTATGGGGTTAACTTAATAGTCACGGAGTTTTCAAATTTAACCTATGTTAAAATTCAGAAAAAAAACTAAGTTACAGGAATATTTTTGTTTTTCCTAAAAAAAATCGAGTCAGAGATACAGCCCGCCAAAGATTGCACCCAAAGATGAGCTTCACACACACATTTCTCCCTTTCACAAATGTTTCGACTTATTTTAATTCCGAAACTGTTTTTTTTTTTTTTTTTCATGAGCCTAAAAGTTCGGAAAAAGGATCAAATTATAAATTTTAAATTAAATTACAAATAGTTCAAAAATATGAATGGATACCATTAAAATGCTTCCTTTTAGCAGTTTCCATATATTTTTTTAACTTATTTACATTCTTTTACAGATCAACTCTAGCACAAACCGTAAAATGTCTTCAAATTAACCAAAATTAGCCTCTTATTAGCTTTTAGACCTTACGCATTTCTTCTTTTATAGTTCAGTTTAGGAGTTTTCTTTATGAATGCGCATTGCGCGGCACTTTTCTAATAATACAGCTACATTTTATTACATTAACAACCCAGAACTAACCACGAAGATGTGGCTGTTCTTTCGTGCTCCACCCTGCCCTCCCTCTTAAAACCAGCCACAACATATTGATATTTACAGGATTTACATATTTACATTTAAATTAAATGCATTTATATTTAAAGCAAATGTGTGACTGAAACTAGTTTCTACGTTTGGATCAAGATTTGAAGCTGAATTTATGACTTAGTTTCGGTATTAATGACCACAGGTATAAAGTTGATCTTATTTAATCTATCTCTATTGTCTTACACTTACCCAAGTAGCACACTTCGTTTTTTAAAGGTTGTAAAACGGTTATTAACGTTGTAACAACGGCTTAAACACGTTTATAAAACGTTTAAAGGTTGTTTGTGCTACCTGGGTAGATTTCAAATTAATATTTTTCTTCCCTTTAAATTTTTCAGTCACTTTAGTTGGCGGAGTGCGATACTATGCATATGTTCAAACCTTTTTTCTGTTTTAGAGAATTTTGTATTCAGAAATGTTATTAGGTTTCTTGACTCAAATCTCCTCACAAGGATGACATCTTTTTTCTAAGAACTTTCTTATCGTAACTTCAATTCAAAAACGTTACAAAACAGAACTAATGATACTAACAAAGACACTTTATACAAGAAAGTTTCCTAATTACGATGGAATTATGTTCCTTCTACAGAACCGAGAAAGTCGACGTTACTACTTTCTGTACATATAATTCGCTAAGAAAAACTTTATTGCTTTGTCCTCTTGACATAAAAGGTTATTCTATTTACTCTTCCAGAACATCAGAATCATGATAGTATTTAGAGGAAATGCATGTAGAAAAAAGGATACATGTTTTTCTTTTGGCGATGGGAATTTCGTAAGTGGACAAATTGCCCCTTGAATCCCTAAGGATATCATGTTACGCAGACATGAAGGATAGCAAATACAAATTTATACGATAAGATAGTCTATCGATATACGATAAGTATCAAGTTGTTTACTAAAGCCGTCTTTAGTACATTTTGGGAATATATTATGCTTCGTGTTCGGAGTTTTTTTTTTTTTTTTTTTGGACTCATATTTCCTACTTCAAGATGTTTATTTTGTATAACAGGATATGGAATTTATGAATAGGGTTAAGCAAACTAAATTTTTTCCAACTCGTATTTACGTCATGCCAACATCAAATAGCTTTTTTTTTCATTATAGATTTTTTTTTTTAATTTGAAATTGTTATGCTGTTTATCATTTTAATATTTTGAGTAGGAAGATTTTCAGAGGGAACTAAAAAGACACTATTGTATTCTTTTGGGTAACACACATTCTTCGTCTAGTATGGAAAAATTTAATGCCCATTTTACCGGCAAAGTTGGAAATCCGGCCTTTGATAATGTGCCTAGACATTGTATGTAAGTATCGGGTATATCATCTATTCGTATCGCAAACTAGTTGGAAGTTTATGAAACGATTTGCATTTCACAAATACTTTAGGTATTCTATGGAATGCAAAATGAGAAACCAGTAGAGTATAAAATACTTGTGCGATTCGTAAAAAAATGTTCTGAAAATCTACTATATTACAACAATATTAATTTCATAATTTTAATGTCTAAAATTTGTTTTCCTAAATATGAAGGACATAAATTATTTAATTGTATTTACAGTCATTAACACATTGGCGATACAAGTTATCAATCGACAATTACGTTAAACCTTACCAAATTTTTGGAAAGCTTGACTGCATAAAAAAATCACAATGCTAAAATATTTAATCAAGATATTGAAAGTTTTATGAATTATGACATTCCAAGCAATTTCTCACAGCTCATTCGCGAAAGATTTTGATTTATAACTTAAGAAATTTCGTAGCCAAAAAAATTTAAATGGGAAAAAATTCGTGCTGTATGTCAAAAACAGGTAAACAAATCTGTTTAAAAAATTATTAAAAAAAAATGCTTGCATTTTTATAAATATAAACCACACTTCCACAAAAAGCTATAAACTGATTTTACATGGTAAATAAAACTATTCCTGACATTTACAGTTTATTCAAAGATATAAAATATGTATGGCTTCAAAATGGAGTGAAACTGGCAACTCGAGAAGAGGATATTTCGAACTCAGTTATTCGACGTTTACTTTTTCGAAGGTTGATCCAATGTTAATTTCAATGGGTGCATTCTCTAACTCGACGAACATTTACAGGAACCTCTATAAGTCGAAATCCACTTGCTATTTTAGTACACTTTGTGCAACCAATATTTTTTTACATTGATCTTTTCTGAGAATACTGCTGCTTGTGGGTCAGTCAAATAATTTTTTGTTTTGGAAAAGAGCTCTTTTCGAGAATTCCCTCAAGTACCCAAAGAAGTTAGCCACCACACTTTATGCTGTTAGTACAGTCCCATTGCTAGGAAAGGGTTGGAAAAATGTGCACAAGACAAACAATGTTTTTTATCCCCCACCAAAACCAGTTTTTTAACAATCGTAAGTGGGACTTTTTTCTTTAAGAGACCTGATTTATAAATAACTCATCTATTTTCTAACATTATGGGTTTATTCCTAATAATGTATTTAAAGTTGTCCAATACTGTGGATGGTAAGCACTAGTAAATAAACAATACAGAAAACACTACTATAGTTGAATTAATGGAACTTCTGTAAGATGACACCCGCTTAACTCGACACATTACAGTTGTCCAGTAAGGTGTCGAGTTACCGAGGATCCACTGTATCTATAAATGTAGTTTAGAGTTTAAAAAATATATTAGTCAACACAGTAATTTGAATATACCAATTTGCATCATGCTAATAATTCTTATTATAATAAACGTATATGGAAGCCAGTCATAATATTTTTTAAAATCATCAAAAGTCTTTTTGGTTAGATGTGAATAAAATCAACATAAGTAAAACATAAAGAGTGAAGTGATAGCAGGAAATTTCAAGCCTAAAAATTAGCAGTTTATGAAAACATTTTCAACACATAAGAGCAAAATTGTAAATGAATATTTACTTAACAAATTTCAAATCAGACAAAGCATTGAAAAATAACTTCATTCTTTTCTTTTTATGTTTTTCATTAACTAAAAAGATCAAACACATGTTCATGCTTTTCAGAAATAACTTTATATTTTTAAGGAGAGAATTCTTAGGATAGGCCATTTCGAAATTATATTGCTCTAGTTATGCATTTCAAAACGCATAATAAGTTTCCGCATTTGGAAACATCTTCCTCTAACGCCTAGATACATATGCTCTCGAATATCCTCCCATTTCAAAGTTTCAACCTCAAAATAATTACCCTGAATCTCGAATACAGGTGGCTGAATGTTCAACATTTATCTTCGATGCCTTCCCTGACTTCAATTTCCTAAAGTTCATTTGCAATCCCATACAAATGCAGAGAGACATTCCACTCGAAGTTAAATTTAAATTCCTCGGTCCAGTGATCTAGAGTTAGAATAAGAAGCTGATAAGAGGGAGATATATGTGGGGAAATGAGGGGTAAAGTGAAATAGTTGAGCTAAATTGCATTTTTTCCAAAAAGAAGACATTAGAAATTTACAGTATATATAAATGGAAAACAATATCTTTTATAAGATAACTTGTATTGAAATGATATTTTTGGATTTTGACAGCAAATTTCTACCTTCAAACAGAAGGGGAGCAACTCCACTTTACCTCACACCATTCGATAAAATGGAATAAATTAGAATATTTTTCAAATTAAATGTTTTCATATGTATCCAGCAACTATTTTCTTAGAAAAAAACGCACATAAAAATAGTGAAAAACCGACAAATGAATAAATAATGATTGAGTGAAAGATTAAATGAATGTGTGATAAAATTCGCTCATGATATATAAATGAGTGAATGACTAAATTCATGAATATTTACTAATTTATTTTACAAAATATAAATCAGCAATAATGTAAATAATTTTAAAAAAATGAATGATTGAACAAATAAAATTAACTATTTGACTATGTTGCATTCACTTAACCCAGTTTTTACTAGCGTGGCCAAAAAATTGATATTTTCTGTAAGCGAGATCTAATAGCGAAAAGATTGAGTTTTCGCTTACTAGATATCGGAAAAGATAGTTCATGAGCTTTAAAATTTGAATAAAAGAATAAATATTGTAAAAATTCAAAATTGTTTATGAAAACACAAATGTTTAAAACTCTTAGTTTAGGTATCAGTAAAATAATTCCTTTTAACACTAATTTTATGCTTTTAATATTATTCACGTTTCCGTAGTTTTTAGGTCGCGCATAAGCCAGTAAGTTTCTTGAAGTTAGCTAAACTTAAAAACTCAAATGAATACAGTTTATCAACGCCACAGTTCCTACGCTTTAAATTAATATTTAACAATTTTTTTAAATAAATTTACTACTGGCGATTATCTCTTTATAAAATAACGTGTCAATTCAGAAATATACTTCACCATGAGCTATTTAATCTCAGACTTTGTAGCATTCGATTAACTTTTAATATTAACCCAGTAATGCCTAGTGTCCATTTTTAGGGACTGTACAAAAAAAGTCTCTGAATTTTCCAAAAATGAACATTTCAACCAAGTAATAGTGTTCAATTATTACTTGGGTATTGTTTTAATCCATTATTAACAGCACATAACCATTGTAAAATGTGTTCCGTAGCCGTTTTATTATGATCGTTATCAAGAATTATATCGTGCACAATCTCAAGAACAAAAAGCTAAGTTTTTCAAATCATTCCCAGCTTCCCAGTTTATCTTAATTGCTGCTTTTATTTCTTTTTATAAAATGTCTTTTTAAAAATTACTAGCTGCGTGGCCCGGCGTTGCACGGGCTGTAAAGTAGTGAAGGCAGTTTGAGAAAACTACTCGCCGCCAAGGCGGCTCGCCTTTGATCTGGTATCCAAATAGTGGCTTTAACTGATTTCTCAAGAAGAGGGACTATTTAACTTGTGGAAAACAGCTTTGGTAAAATGGTACACCCATTACAGGTTTTTGTATGCAGTAACTAACAAGCGTCCCGTTTTTAAACTACTGGGCATAAATGGTTTAATAATATAAAGATTATATTAAGTAGTTAATGTTACATTTTCCTTCATGCAATACTGAGGTCCCGCATACTGGACCCATTGGGGAAAACTTTATATTTTGCTAATATCTACCGGTCTTGAGCTTTAAGAAAATATAAATTGGTTAACCAAAAGCTGATCTGAAAGAATTGAGCATCGACCAGAAATATTTATAGAATGTATCTGAAGCTGTAACTTTAAGCAAATAAACTCAGAATTTGATAAAGACTAGCTGCGTGGCCCGGCGTTGCACGGGCTGTAAAGTAGTGAAGGCAGTTTGAGAAAACTACTCGCCGCCAAGGCGGCTCGCCTTTGAAGTAGTGAGGAAAGTTTAAATAACCTACTCGCCGCAAGGGCGGCTCGCCTTTAAAGTAGCGAGGACAGTTTCAACAACTTACTCGCCACTAAGGCGACTCGCCTTTAAAGTTATGAGGAAAGTTTAAACAGTTTATTTGCCGTCAAAGTGGCTCGCCTTTACAGTAGCGAGGAAAGTTTCAATAAACTATTCGCCGCCAAGGCGGCTCTCCTTTAAAGTACAAAGGAAAGTTCCAACAAATTACTACCCGCTAAAGCGGCTCGCTAAAAAGTTTTCCTGCATCAAAGAATCAATCGAATTATTTGCACATGCTTCCTCAAAAAAAAAAAAAAAAAAAAACGACGACGTCAAGTAGCGCATACTTAGCACTCTCCCTAACTAACAAATAAAATTTGGATGGATGACAATGGAAAGACAATGGAAAGAAATAACACTCTTTAATTTTAAAGAGTTCAATAATTTAATTAACGTTTTAATTTAAAATGGCAACGGTAAGAAATAAATGTCTTGGAATTTTAAATAGTTCAATAATTTAATTAATGCTTTAATTTAAAATGGCTACGGAGAGAAATGAAAGTCTTGGAATTTTAAATAGTTCAACAATTTAATTAACGTTTTAATTCAAAATGGCAACGGTAAGAAATAAAAGTCTTGGAATTTTAAATAGTTCAACAATTTAATTAACGCTTTAATTTAAAATGGCTACAGAAAGAAATAAAAGTCTTAGAATTTTAAATAGTTCAATAATTTAATTAAAGTTTTAATTCAAAATGGCAACGGTAAGAAATAAAAGTCTTGGAATTTAAAATAGTGCAATAATTTAATTAACGCTTTAATTTAAAATGGCGACTGAAAGAAATAAATGTCTTGTAATTTTAAATAGTTCAATAATTTAATTAACGTTTCAATTCAAAATGGCAACGGTAAGAAATAAAAGTCTTGGAATTTTAAATAGTTCAACAATTAATTAACGTTTTAATTCAAAATGGCAACGGTAAGAAATAACAGTCTTGGAATTTTAAATACTTCAACAATTAATTAACGTTTTAATTCAAAATGGCAACGGTAAGAAATAAATGTCCTGGAATTTTAAATAGTTCAATAATTTAATTAACGCTTTAATTTAAAATGGCAACTGAAAGAAATAAATGTCTTGGAATTTTAAAAGTGCAAAGAATTTAATTAACGTTTTAATTAATATCTCAGCTATTTTACGTCGTACAATTACGCGGTTGGTCTTATTGTCTTCCTTAAAAAATTTCGAATCGAATGGTATTATGTTTGATTCTCTACGCTCAGCGGTTTTTGAGGAGTTCAAGCTTCAGACGGACAGACAGACAGACAGACAGATAGACAGACTCGAATAGATTTTAATAGTAGTAATATCGCAGGCAGAAAAAAAATAGTAAAAAAGTATCTACCCTCTGGTGCCTAGCGTCTGTTTTCAAGAACGATTTTTCTTTTTTTAATAAAAAAAATATTTTTACATGATATTTTTAAAATTATTTTTCCTGTCCATTAAACACTATTTGTAACCAGTATACAAAATATCTATGGGTTAAAAAATGTCAGGCGTTAATGGGTTAAGTATTAAAAAAGTGATGTTTACTTATACAAACCATGCTTCTTTAAATTTTTATGCTATACTTGAGTTATATTTCCATATTTTAAACTATAAACGCAGTATACTAAAGATCATATCGATTTCATCAGGAAAAAACTAACAAAAAAATTTTAAAGGTAAAAAAACAGGAGAAGTGGGGAACAAATGGCGCGAAAAAAATGTCAAGAAGTACAGATTATTTTCTTTTAGGCTATGCGCTCCGTGATGAAAAAAATGCTGCTTTTATTCCATCCTTCCCTAGTCAATGAGAAAAAAATGTGATGCTCCTAAAAGAAAAACTCGTTTGATTATATAAGGAAAAAACGAGGTCTTCAGCCCTCATAAAACATGTTTTCTACTGGGATTGAAAGAAGAGATGTAACAAATGGCCCAAGCGTCAACCTCATACTTGAAAAAGGCACATTTTGATCGATTCTGGGAGCTGTGGGAAGATGTGTTTTAGTAATACTTGGGCAACGACTTAGTTTTCTTTAGTTTTTCTTTTCTTCAAATATGTTTGCTCGTTAGTAAACCATCACATTATTTTTTTCCTTATCTAACAGAAAACTCTGGTATTTAGAAATATTTTTTGTAATTGTTTTCCCAACTGGAAAATATAAGTTTTTTTTTTTTTTTTTAACTGACATTTAATGTTAGGTTAATAGTATTAGTAAAAACCGGGTTACAGTGAAGTTTTTGCTTCAGAAAAGCAAGAGCTATTAATAAATAAAGAAAACAAGCTTATTTTCTAAAAACTAAAATTTAATGTAGAAAACTAAGGAAAAACGAAATGTTTACTAAAATTGTACAGGAGACATTTGCAAATACATTCTTGAAGTTTATTACTTGCTGAAAATCATGTTTGGCAAAAAACAGTATTTCGAAACTATTTGAACCAAACATTTTTAAACATGAAAGTAAAACATCAAATTTCAGTTATTTTTCTCTTTTAAATAAAACAAAATCTAAAATTTCTAAACATAATAAAAATTGAAACACACACACAAAAAAAAATATTAATAATAATAAAACAGAAAAATATTTCATTAACTTTACGATTTTTTGTAAAAAAACTTTGTGTTTATAAAACATAGTTGTTTTCCAATTTTTTTATTGCCAATTTACTAGTGTAAGGAAATGACTTAATGCATTAGGATAATTTTTTTTAAATATTTGTCCGAGATTATATTTGAAGTAGAAGTACAATTTAAAGACATTTTGAAAAATATATTTTTTATTATTTTAAAATAAAAATTACAAAAATGTGAATTAGTTTTTTTTCTTAGAAATTAAGTTACTGTTACTGTTAGAAAAAATATTACTGTTTACTATCAGTGTTGACAAGTGAAGAAATGGCATTATTAGACTTTAATAAAACGTATTTAAAGTAAAGCATACAACTTTTACTTTCATTATCTTGTTTAAATGTATTCTGAAAAGTATTTTAATCCTCAAAAATATGTATAAGGGATAAGACTTTTAAAGGAGGCATGAAAATAATGTTTCTGTAAGAATGAGCAGAATAAGTATGTGCACGTCAAAGTTTTGCTACAATTTGGCAATTCAATAAATTATTTCAACACGGATCTTACCAAAGTATCTTATAAAGGCAGTCAAATTTTTACAAAGAATGTTGCTTTAAAACTATTTGACACTCAAGAAAGCTCCACAATCCCATTGAAATATTTTTGTTAATTAAGATGTTTTTAAACAATTCTTTTTGCCTCAAAAGACGACTACCACTTGACAAAAATGGTATCAACAAATCCTTTAAATTATTTCTATTTTTTTTCATTTTCTCACTCTCATTCCTGCGTAAAAGAAGCGGGAAAGTATGGAAGCGAAAGCGAAGACAAATATTCCTTTCCTTATCATTAATTTCGAGCACAGAAATGAATCATGAGAAATTACAAAGCCTTAATTTAATAACTGAATTCTTAATTTAGAGTACCAGTAAGAAAAAGTTAATAATTTTCTCACTTGCTTCTATTTCTGAAGTAAAGAGTAAAATCTGCCTTTGAAGGGTTTAATTGCTTCATCGGGGGGGGGGGGGGGATTTAATACCCCTTTTCTCACCAAGTCATTAAAACGAAGCTTTGCCCCAACTAGCACACATGCAGCTTAAAAAAGGAATCTTTAAAAATTAATGACATTTAGCATTTACTTTACAGTTAAGATTTGACATTTGAAGAAAGATAAAAGGAAGGAAATGTGGTATTAAATTCGAGGCATGATACAATCCTCAAAACACAATCCTACACGTTAATTTGTAGGTAAAGATTACAATAAAGCATTGTAGTTGTTAAGAATTGTACAACCAATATTTATCTCTTTTTGAGATATTAACTTTCTTAATTAAAACATTTACCTAGGATTGAAAGTGCCTGACAAAAACAAATGCAGTTTTTGAAATTCCAAGTCTCAATTATAATTTGAAAAAGCAATTGATTTGCTTTGCTTTAAAGCTATTTAAGCTGTAAAAGTTAAAAAGATTCATGTAAATTCAAACTTAGGCAACATTATTCGAATATTTTAATATATAAAAGTGAATTAGGGGTTAAATTGAGGCTGAATAATTAAGAGAAGCAATAAACTGGCTTCAAATAACGAAGTGATTTAACTTGAACAGATAAACAAGAAAACATCTTTAAATGGTATAGAGCTGTAATAATTTAAATTTGTTGGACACAGGGCCAGTTGGGGTAAAACTAATACAATATCAATGTTTAAGCTCTTGATCCTCCCATTTCGTTTGAAAACATTGCGACGTACCATTCCGATTGTTATGCGAAAGATTTTACTCTCTGAGAGTAAATGGGTATGAACATTTTTGACTTTGACTTTTGTTTTTTAGAGAATAAAATAATATTTTTTTACCCAGGGAGTTTCTTTTTAACGTAGACTTATTGGGTGAACGAAAAGGCCCCCCCCCCTCCCCCCATGAAATGTATGTAAGTCGACAATTATAGAGAAATAATTTTGCATCAATTTCTGAACATGAATTAAAACTAAAGCCAAATGATTACAAGCCTAAAATGTTCACAATTTATCTAACTTAATGTATTTTTTTTTCATCTCAGGTTCACAATAACTATCTAAGCATATTTTCAGCGTAAAACATAAAACGGATAGTACGTGTGATTTACCTGAGACGATCTAACATATATTTTCGCCTCGAAACTGTCAAAAGTACCAAAATAACAACATTACATGTAAACCTTTCTACTCACAAGATTTTTGCTATTCTTTAGAAGAAAGCATATCATTGGACAGCAGAAAAAACTGTTTTGCTTCTAGCTATTCTTGTCCTGCTTTCAAGCTTTCTTTTTAGAAGAAGGTTAATGTGTTGTTTTATCTTTGTGCAGAAACTACTTTTTTCACAGCAAATGTTATGCGTCACAAGAATAGCATTCTATTACGAGCAGATTTACTATTTGCAAAAGTTGCTCACGTGTTTTGTTTTTCGATTTTATTTCTATTGTAATGTGTTTAATATATATTATAAAACTTAGTTTCTGTGAATGTACTATACATAACGGTTCAACATTATGGTTTCAAAAACTTGGCAATTTATCTCTTAATCAAATGAAAATTTCTCTTGGATCCAAAAAATATCACTTGACCCAACATGCACATAGACTATAAAATCAGATTTTACAAAAATGCAAAAAAAAAAATTGTAGGTATTTTCTGGGCCAAAGCCAATACAGGTTACAGTAGGGACAAAGCACACTATTAACAAGGGGTAAACCACTAATTCTGTGTTCTAAAAATACTATTGAAAACTCCATGTTTAGCAGTTACATGAAAGTACAGGCCGCAAATCCTTTTTTTAAACAACACAACTAAGCATTTACATTTTAAAATTAATTCTTATACGGCTGCTACTGTTGTGACATGATTAACAGACCCATTTTTCTCTGAAATTTTTTGCTCATTTTTTGCTCTTTAAAAAACATACATTAAAAAAAAGTGTGACATCAGATGTGTTTCTTACTAATACATAACTGATAAATATTTATCTATTTTTAGTTTGTGCAATTGTGTGAGTTATTTTTTTTTTTATTTTGTTTTCAATTCAGAACATTTGTAACTTAATTTTTTAATTCTTAAGGAAATTTATGTCTCGATCAACATTTTTTCAGGTAGTACAATCGGGCATACCTCCTTATTTTAATAATTCTATCTTTTTTATTTCAAATTTCGTTTTTCTTGAAGGAGAGGAAACTCCTATAAGTAAGGGAAGTAATGGACTGCAAGTTTCCTATGCAGTGACGAGTTATATTAGAGTTCTTTGAATAACTTTTTATATAACTACAAAAACTGTAAAATCTTTGTTTTGGTGATTTCGAATTATATAAGTTAAAAACATTCATATTTTTATTAGAAAACATTTTTTAACAAAATGACATTAAGAATGGAAGCCCATTTTAGCTTATATTTTGCGAGTTTTCTAACCACTCTACTAATAGGCACATGTTTAGTAATAAAAAAAAATTATAACCCATTTCAGGATTTATAATCGACAGTTTAGCAAGATAAAATGTTAATACTGCAATAGAATTTTCTTTAAAAGTGTATATAGGGCGATGCATTTTTTTGGAGAAAAGGTTTTACTTCAACGACATTGCTGCAGTTTGTTAAATGTTCCGACGCTGGTTGCACGCATTTTAAAAACAACGTTGCTGCAATTTAAAACCAACTTTGTCATATTGGACGTGAGTTCATAAACAGGTCCTGTGTGACCAAGTACACGAGCTCGAAATATGTGTTGTAAATAAATAAATAAATAAAAATAAATTAAAAAAAAAAACAACTTTCACCCCAAAATAAACCACTTCATCTCCTAAAATCATCAATAAAAATACATGAGAATCCCCGATATTTTACGTATTAGAATTATATGGTCATTCATATTCATTAATTCGTTTTCTCTACGTACTGTCTTCTTTTATTGGCCCCTTAGTCACTCATTAATGCCGTAAGTATGTCGATTGTAAATTAAATATTAATAAGCTTTTCGGCGAAAAAATGTCTGTATGGGTGAAACTCCAATCTAAGAAAAATTGCGAAAAATTCGGCTGCGTTAAGATAGATAATAAACAATTTGTTATTCATTGTTTTGTTATGAGTTGTGTATTAAAATTTTATTCAGAATCTTAAATTAATTAAAAGACATTTCAAAATGATTTCAGAAATGGGAAACACTTTTTGACTGTAGTGAATCGCATTTTACTCCTTATCTGATGGTAATATTATTATAACAAGAAACATTGCATTTTTTGCAAACACAGCTTAAACATTTTCTTAATCGAATATGTATTCATGTTTTGCATTTTGTTTTATTTTCTGTGATATATTATTTTTGTCGAATAAAGAATTACCATTTTTTGTGACAAAACAACTGAAAGTGTAGATAATGATTTTTTCGTTTAAATAATAATTATTGATACAAAATATACTGCCATTACCCTTGCTTTCAAATTAAAAGCTAAATCTATTCACGTAACACCTTGAGAAGTTTGTATAAGAGTATTGGTTTGCTCTCTGAAGTTTCAAAACTCATGCACTTGTCACCTTTTGGGAATAACAGTTACTCTGTAATGGCTAAGATGCTACTTTATTAGAAAATGACAACTTGGTCACTTCGAGCTAAACAATTCTCTTCATAATGACGCTGTTTAGTTGAATTCATCTCCTTGAATGCACTTTATTGAACTTCAGTTGCACTTCGGCTGACAGCTGCCTTTAAACTCCACTAATAACTGACAGCCATTTGGAGCTACGAAAAGTTGTCGTAAATAGATAAAATAGAAATCATTCTGGCATGGGAAATGTTACATTGAAAATTTATTTCAGAAGTTCATGTTTGTGTTTATGAAAAGACACGTATGATGGAAGCTATGACATTATTTAGAGAGCACGACCTTAAACACATTGGAAATAGTGTTTAAGTGTTAGTTAAATTATGTAATGTTGTTATAATGTTCATCCATTATATACAATATACATGAACATGACCAGGATTATGGTTTCGCCCATTAAGTCGTTATTTTAACAATTGAATTGCAATTTCAATAAATAATACGCCCTACTGATAGCAGTTGGGGAGACCGGGCCTAGTTGCTACACAGTATGAGCTGTTATATTCCTATATAAGAGAAAGAGTTGCAAGGTGACACGTACTCTTAATTTATGGTTATTATTACTGAGACAAAATCGCTTATTTTCCAGCAGAATCAAACTACGAACATAATCAAGCTGCCAACTAGTAACAACTATTTATTACATATGTACATACGCTATACTTAGTATTATTGATTAAATTAGTAAAAGTTTTTACCCTGGTGATTGTACCAACATACTTCAATATGGGGAAATTTGTTACAATCTATATCAATGTGTATAACATTTCAAAGATAGAGTCGACGTTAAGAAATCCCTTAAAAAATGCATTACTGCTAAGCAATAGTAATAATTACTACTATTAAAATCTGTCCGCGTCTGTCTGTCTGTCTGTCCATCTGTCTCTCTGTCTGTCTGAAGCTTGAACTTCCCAAAAACCACTGAGAGTAGAGAATCAAACATAGTATCATTCGACTCGAAATTTTCTAAGGAAGACAATAAGACCAAACGCGTAATTCTGCGACGTTAATTAGCCGAGATATTAATTAAAACGTTAATTAAATGTTTTGCACTTTTTAAAATTCCAAGGCATTTATTTCTTTCCGCTGCCATTTTGAATAAAAACGTTAATTAAATTATTGAACTATTTAAAATTCCAAGACATTTATTTCTTACCGTTGAAATTTTGAATTAAAACATTAATTAAATTATTGAACTTTTTAAAATTCCAAGACATTTATTTCTTACCGTTGCCATTTTGAATTAAAACGTTAATCAAATTATTGAACTTTTTAAAATTAAAGAGTTATTTCTTTCCGTCGTCATTTTGAATACGTGTTACAACAAAGTTCTAACAGCTGTTTTTTCTAATTAATGACTTATATTTTTTTCTCTGGTACCATTTTGAAAATGTGTTTTTAAATAAAATTGCAATTGCTGTTTTCAGCAAACACTTTTTTTTGGCTGCGATTCAAAAATAAAACAACTTTTTCGTTTAGAATTTTGCAATTAATTTTACAGGAAGAACGCGGTTTGGAAATAATATTTTTGGTAATTGTTATTTAGGGAGAGTGCTAACTATGCGCTACTTGACATAGTCTTTATTTCTGAGGAAGCATGTGCAAATAATTCGATTGACTTTTTGATGCAGGAAAGCTTTATAGCGAGCCGCTTTAGGGGGAGTAGTTTGCTGAAACTTTCCTCGATACTTTAAAGGCGAGGCGCCTTGGCGGCGAAGAGTTTGTTGAAACTTTCCTCGTTACTGTAAAGGCAAGCCGCCTTGACGCGAGTAGTCTGTTTAAATTTTCCTCACTACTTTAAAGGCGAGTCGTTTTGGTGGCGAGTAGTATGTTGAAACTTTCCTCGCTACTTTAAAGGCGAGTCGCCTTGGCGGCGAGTAGTTTGCTTAAATTGTCTTCACTACATTAAAGCCCGTGCAACGCCGGGCCACGCAGCTATTAAACTTTAAAACTTGTTTTAAAAAATACTTGCAGTAGTTAGTTATAGAAACATTACAATAAGATGGTATAACAACTATCCTCGATCTAATTTTATATTCTATAGTGTTATAAATATTTTATATCGTTTGAAATTGCATGTAAAATTCAGCTGGTAATAAATCTACTAGAATACACATTTAATCTTATAATCATTTGAGTGTGTTTGCTTCTTCGAGTTGTAACCAATTTCTCCTGCTAATTCCCCCTCTAATCATTAAAAGTCCTACTTTTAACTTCTGCATTATTCGGGTGGAAAGTAAGAGTATTCTGCAAAAATTTTCTTCCGCCTTCAATTTGTATTCTTTCAGTATTTTGAATTTCAAAAATATATGCGTGAGTTGTATTCTTGTGTATAATTTAATTAGAAAATAAGGTATTGTATTAACTTATTGTAGTTATTATTACTTTTTTTTTTGTTCATGTTTTCCATAAAACCATTCTTTGGAGTGTATTTTTGGTGTGCATTAATCGAAAAATTAGATTTCTCAGAGCATCGTTGTTTTAAAAAACGATTTGTTTTTTTTTTCTGCATCGATTCATTGATGCCACATCTTTAGCATGTGGGTGTAAATTAAAGCAAATTTGATCTGGATAAAATTCTTGTGTGTTTTTATATCTTGTGCAGAATTTGTTCAAAAATCATATATTTTTGAAACTTACTCTTGACTGCCGAAATTTTCTGCAGATTTCTACAGAAAAATAGAGATTTCGCCTTTTAACCATGAACCAACTGATTCAGATTGCATTTTTTTCACTGTATATTCTGGAACAATCGGACTGTGATAACTGAAACTCCCATGACAAAAGCAGATGCTCAGCCATTCGTGCCATCTGTTGCCAACTCTTAAACGCTTCTAACTACCGCGCAACTGATGACACATTTAAAGTACCCATGTGATTCTATTTCAAGTTTATCCATCACTTAGAATTATATGCTCACTCAAGACAATAAGAATAAAAACTGCGAGCAGAAATTTGAGAATTTTATAGTGTTATTAGGCATAACATGGAAATTTAATGAAATTTACTAGACTGCTGCTTTCATTCTCTTGATCAGTTAAGATTTTAATCGTCATTTATGTGTCTGTTTTAAAAATGGTTTTAAATTTTTATATGTTTTATGGGTTATCATCGTTTGGCGCAGTATAGCCTATGAAGGCTCTTGTGCCAGTAAACCCGAAGTAACCAACCAACTAGACTGCTGTAGACCAACATTTGGTACTAAAAAAAATTATTTAGAAGATTGAATTATACGGTTGTGGTTTTGAGTGCCAAGTTACCATCCAAATAGATTTAATCTAATACATATAATCCTACCACTTTGCCAATAGCCACTACTTACTGAATGTCTACCGTAAGCTCAAAGCAGGTTTTGAAAAGTTTAAACTTTTGCTGTGTCTTTCAATTTCCTGATATTGAAGCAAATGTGTCTTTCTCGTTTCAACTCATGCAACTCTTGGTAGCTATTTGAAGTATTAATTTTAAAGTATTGATTTTTAGTGCGAAATGTTAACCCATTAATGCCTGACATTTTTTTTTCCAAAGAGATTTTTTATACTGGTTACACGGCTACAGAAAGCACTTTACAATGTTTATGTGCTGCAATCTGTTAATAATGAATTGAAACAATACCAAAGTAATAATTGAACACTATTATTTGGTTGAAATGTTAATTTTTGGTAAATTCAGACACTTTTTGGACCATCCCTAAAAAGGGACGCTAGGCAGTAATAGGTTAATGAAACAATTATTTTACTATAGACATAACGTACTTGATTTGTTTTCACATCTGCTGTGTCAGTCAAACTAACCAGTTTCGACAATTCTACTGCTCTGTTTTTACTCCCTTTTACGTTTAAGGGAAGTATTGTGATCTCGAAAAAAATTAGCTTAAATTTCGGTCTAAATATTGAGTTTGCTCACACCCGAATGAATGTTTTTAGACCCGTCAGCGCGTGCATATATACCTAACAACATATAAACAGCCGACAAATCATATTTGACCATCCCTGAGTTAATTACGACGAGTTTTCTCGTGACGTCTGACAAATTTGGTGAAATAAAAGATTTTTTTAAATTTGGGTTCAAATTGGCGCTATTTGTGATATTTTGTGAAAAATCCACTAAATGATGTTTAAATCGGCGATATTTAGAAAATGAATCATTGTAAAACATTTTTTTGCATTGATTTGTGACAAACTAGGGGTGTAAATGTTTGAATTGTTATCTTCCTCACTCTAAGGCACTATTTTAACATTTAAGGCATCTGTTATGAAGATTAAACGTAAAATAAGTAGTGTGGGGTCCACACCAGATTTTTTTTAATGAGTAAAACATGCCATGCCTTTATTTTCCGATTTCAATTGATAATCACAGGTCTGCAAAAAAAAAAAAAAAATCGAACAGATGCATGGGATGTTTTGACTGATTTTAATGTTTTTCGGTGTGCTGAATCCGAACATGAGCTTCATTTTTTTTCCATCACGTACGGATTTTTTTGCAATACGTGAGGACTTAATTGTCAAACTAGAAAAAAATTGTTACAAAGAAAATCATGTATTTATTTTAAAAAAAGCTTTACAATTTTTTTACTCATTACAACACATTTTTAAAAGTTGATCACATTTAGTGTTTACTCCTTTTTACGGTAAAATCATTTTTTTCTTTTTATTGATACTCCTATTGATGCGCTTTCGCTGGTTGGATCTCGATGTTTCCCGCTTGAGCATCTAAAAGTAGTATAACATTTTTACGTCCCACTTCCCTTGGTAACGTCTCTCTATGTCTTTCACATATCGATGAAACCTCTCATCATGTTCCTCACTAAAGCCACTAAGGTTTTCGGAAAAATAGTCTACATGTGAATGTAGAAAATGGATTTTTAAACTTATGTTACAGTGCTGAACTTTGAAGGCAGCCGACATCCTCTTAACGATGTTTTCAGAGCCATAGTATTTGCTACTTCCCAAAAACTATTGTACCACATCCTGGAATGAGTTCTAGGCTTCTTTTTCAGTTTCATTCATTGATTGATTCAAAAAATAATGGGTAAGATAAAAGTTTGCTTCTGTGAGGTTCTGTGAATATTCCTTCTTTCAATTTAGCTTCAGAAAACTTCGGAAACTTCGAACAAACATATTTGAAAGTCTCCATCTTTTTAACAAACCCTCGATAAATTGCTTCATCAGTCCTAATTTAATGTGCAGAGATTTGGAAACAGCACTTTTTCACGATCAACCACTATACTGCCCAACGTGGAGTGCCACAACTAGCTCCAGCATCTTTGACGATTTCTATTTTAAAAAAGGGTGTGCACTTGATCAAAAAATGCACCATGGCAGCATTTCTGCTTATTCTAAAAAAAAATATATTTTCCTTGATCGATAAGGAAGAGGAATAAATAATAATAAAAAACAACAAACGTCAATACACACCAATACTTTTAAAAAACGAATCCAACGAAAAATAAATAAATTAAATTCCCCCTACATTCCTTATCTCTCTTATCACTATCACCCTTATTTTAATACAATCCTTAATAGTCCAGGAACCCAGTGCAGCATATTTGAATATGATCAATGTGGCTCTGTGGGTGAGTGTAGCAGGCCTATTTTCACTTTTCCCTATCTAACGCCCAACCTCGCTCTCCCCCCCCCCTTTTTTTCAGTTTTTATAACTGTGGGTACTCTTTGAACATCAAGGAAGCAAATAAGAAAAACTATTTGTAATAAACATTTTTCTAAATCATAAATTAGTCGATAATTTTTTCAGTTAAATAGAGGAAAAATGGTACATTACCACAGTCAGTACACACGTTTTGCGGATAAACTGTACGTGATGGACAGAAATGGAGGTCTTTTTCGAATTCAGCACACCAAAAAACATAAAGAACACTCAAAATATCCCATGCAGTTTTTTGGTTGCAGACTTGTGTAATTTAAATGCAACAAAATAAAGTCCACTCACTTTATTTTTAGGTAAACTGCATTTCATCAGTCCTCATAAGTCTGAATTAAATATTTTTGTTTAAAGACTTTTTCAGCAAGTCTAAAATATTTGTCATGCCATTTTATCTCATCTACTTTGTAATTAGATAAAAATAACACTGAATAAACGGTAAATCTCATGTGAGGTTTTTTTTTTATAACTTATGAACAGGAAACATTGCAGAAAAATTCGAGTTTAAAATATATATTTCACTAAACCAAATGCGTTAGAGCTCTCATAAAATATGAATTATTTAATTCATTAATTTTCAATGCTTGCTGCCGCTTCAATAAAAATAGAATAACTTTGATTTTAATGAGTCAACAGAAAAATGTCTCATTACTTTTTAATTAACATTTGAATTTCCATCTTAGCGATCAAAAGCAAAATATTAAGTAATTTGTTCTTTGCTTGATTAAAGCAAATGGTTTTTCTGTTTTTGACAGCAATTAAAAATGCATTATGAAACGAGAAAATGTTCTCATTTTTTTTTAAACAATACTTTCTGTGTCACTTAAAATACTTCAAAAATAAGAGATAACTAGTTTTAATTTACTTTTTTGTCTTCAAAGAACGGAATCTTTGTTTTGTGACCTACCATTTCCTTATTGCATAAGAAAAATATTATTTAGATTCATAGGTAAACAGTGTTCCTCGTCATTTACTTTTAGCAATCAATTACTTCGGGTCTTTAATGTAGAGTTCTATCTTAAGAGTGAAGCTTTGACATCTTTACTAATCGAGCTACTTACATATACATGTGCACGCACATACACACACAGCCACACTTCTATGTACACTGGTGTGCAAAACTTAAGGACGAGACCTTTTTCTCCGAATAATAAATGCTTTCCAAATCAATACAAAAAATAACATAATATCCCCAAGACGTAGGAACATGTGTAATGCAAGCAAGAGCTCTCAAAAGAGAATTCAAAAATATGAAAAATAATTTTAATTGAAAAATGCAATAGAGTGTAATGCGACGGTGGGTCGCGACATTCACATGGCAGTTGTTCAGCAAGAAATTTCTCAGCCTTTAGTAGAGGATATAAACTCCGCTGACTGCTGTGTAGCTTTTGCAACCTCTGTTGATGCTGAATATGAAGTTGTATATGAGTTGATGAGGCTGCCCATTCCCCTTTGAGCGATAATTGCAACTCCAGAATTGGTACTGGCAGTAAATTATCTGCTGCAAAGCGTCTCCTTATAAAGTTCCATACATGCTCGATATAATTTCGATGATAAAATCTGCCCAGGTAATTCATGCTTTCAGAATTCTCCTTCTCAGGCAGATCTTAGGCAGTAACGTTAGTTATGGTGAAGCTTCATCGTCCATGAGAAGGAACTGAGGACAAATAGCCACTCCAAAAGGACGAGTGAGGGCCCTGCTCCACATCAGCAGAAAACGCTACCGAAACCGAAGGCAGAAACCGAAAATCCGCGTACTCTCCATAGGAATACCATTTTATCCGTTTTACTGCTTTATTTTTCTGCTTTGGGCCCTTAGTCTCAGTGACTTAAACTCCTTCAAAGATGTGAAAGCCTGTAAGATTACCAATCATGATCAATAAGGAGTGTCTCAACAAGGCAAACTTTGGGCCCTCTAAACCGGTATTTTTGAACACGTATTAGGATTTATTATGTGTTCCCTAAACTTTCCATATGTATGTGAGTTAAAATATCCCCCCCCCCCAGGCGGAATCTACTATCATCTTGAAAGTATAAAAGACCCACGGATAATGTTAAAATTTTGGAGTTTCCAGTGCCACATAAAATACTTTTTTCGGTTGTAAACGTACTGCGGTTGCGTTTTTCTTTTTCAGAAAATCGCAAAATACGTTTTTTTAACGAACAGATCAAAATCGTGTTTTATCTACGAGACTCGAACAAACTTTTTTTTCCGATGTTTTTTACAAGATAAATTAGCTTTATTGCTGTTCAAAGCCTTTCTGGTATTCTTCTTCTGTCTTATGATCCTTTGTGAGAGGTACTTTCACCAATTTTCCTTCCCAATAACTGAGGACCAGAGTTGCTGACACTCTTCATGAAATGTTCTTATATTGAAATCCATCACATCAACAATTCTTTCAGTATCGGAACTAATACTGCTTCCGATGATGGTGATTAAACGATGAAGACTGAGAAAACGATTCAGAACACAGAGCTTGTTAAACAATTTAGACTAAAGCTTAAGTTTTTAAAATTATTGTGTTATTTAAAACGATTTAAATTGTAAAACCAAATTAAAAATAGCAAACTTCTAAACTTACTTAGAACGGAGTTTGACCCATGCGAAAAACATAAGTACATTCATGGAAGGTTTCAATTTTCCTAAAAATAATATTCTGTTAAAAAAACGTTAAAGTAATTGTGCTTTCTTGTATGACATTTATTTAAATGTTTGCTTTTAAAGTATCAAAATCTCTACTGAACAACCACACTCAAAATTTGCTTCCAGTTAAAACATTAAATATAACCATCATTTCAAAATAGAAAATATATTCGTGGAAAACAGAACCATATAAGACATACTTTTTTAAAAAAATGCTGCATAAGAGTACTTTGGAATTTCGAAATTGCTTGTCACATCATGTACAAACTGATACCGATTAATTTTCTATAATTAGAAAGCAGTTAGGAAAACTGCTCAATTAGAAGAGATATTATGCAGCAAATCGTTTAAAGTTCCCAAGTCAGCAGAGAAACTTTAAGAGATTCACTTTTATCTTTTGGGCATTCTCTACTAACGAAAGAAAACAAAACATAAAAGAACACTTTAAGACGTGTACATAAACATTAATGATCTGAAAGAGGGTCATTTATTATGAAAAATTGTTTCAAGTTTAAACATCGTTCCAGTATCAGAACTTGCAGGCAAAATGTCAACCCGAAGCTATTAGGTTCGAACTTTGAACATCATTAGTTTATATTACAACTCTGTTGAAGTTTGATTAATTAAAGAATAAGGCATTAATAGTAATTAACGGAAGCACTGAAAGCATTTACGTTTTTTTCAATGTGCAAAGAACAATTTCCTTGACTGAGCATTTAAATCCAAACAGCTATCTGTTACAATAATTGACTCATTTACACTCTCAGTTTAGTTTGTTACTGGATATCAGATGGCAAAGCATACGTAGAGTAGTATGCTTAGTTAATTTTAATGCAGCGTTAACGTACTGTTAACGTTACTGAATGAAAATATTTTATTGATATTTAAAGAGGTTGATGGGATAGTTATTTCAATCTAAATTGCTGCTTCAAAGTGTAAGAATGGATGTTTCTATAATTGAGTACAATTAAACTATGTAATGCACCACCAGCTCGTTTATTCCATCCATGGACTGCAGTTTCGTGATTTTTGGCACTCGTCAGCATGGAATAGGAATTAAATGAGTTGGAGGCAAAACAGTTCTTATTCCATGCTGACGAGTGCCAAAAAGCACGAAACTGCAGTCCATGGATGGAATAAACTTGCTGGTGGTGTACTGCAAGTTTCTGCCTTAGCCTTCCCTTAGCGGCCGGTACTTACTGCTTTATAAAATTAAACAAGGTTTGACTTACTAATACCATTTGTTTAGGAACTTGCTTATAACTTTTACTTACACTATATAGACGATTGTTTTCGTCAAGTTACAAATTTCGCTGTCTTGCGCCTTTATTACTTTCAATACTCTTTGTCCAGAAGGTTTTCAAAATTTTCTACTTTCACTACATTAGTGTTTATTTCTGTTAAGTAAAGAACTCCAATGTTTTGTTGTATCATGTAATTTCGGCTCTTGTTATGGCTTAGTTACGTTAGTGGTTGTTCCAATTATTTTGCTTTGCATCTTAAGTATATAAATGTAAATCAAAAAAAAAAAAAAACTTTGGAATTATCTTTAGTTATTATGATAATTGATTAGCATTCAGAAAACTTAGGCAATATCTGAAAAGCCTGCAATATTACTAAGAAAAAAGAACAATACGCAATAAGTTAAACTGAAGACATGAACTAAAAATCTCTCCCCACAATTCAGAATTTTTGCTTGTTATATATTAACAACTCTTGTTCGTAGTATTGATAGTTTCAAACCAAGGTTTCTTGTTTTGCGAAAACCTCTCGCAAGTTATTTACAGCAGTTTGAAGCCTGGCACCAAAAACACACTTACTTTAAGTTTTATTTCCAATTCTTTTCAGCTCCTTTTTTATGACTTAATTTGCATTTTTTATGTAATACTGAAACTTTTTTTTTACTGTTGATAGACAGCTAAAGGGGAAAAAATTATGCCATTTTAACATTTTGTTAATTAAACATTTTGCTAATTAAAAAAAAAAGTTGTCTACCTCGGATTTGGTTGCGTAAACACATATACTTACGAAGAGTTGCTTTTTTTCTTAAGTAAACATTTCTTTGAATTACAGAAACTTTCAACTGCGTCTCTATGTTTACGAACACTACTACTTAATAATATTCGTTGTAGAGAATAAGTTTACTTTTACCGAAAATCAACTTCTATTACTAAGAAGCAAAGATTAACCGCCTCTGTGCTTTAATTATAGGTAAAAGGAACGTAGTAATTAATTTGAACAGTGTAAGGAATATTTCCTTAAGCTGAGATTATCTAAGAGCGATTATCTTTCGTTTTCTTTATAACACGATTATTTCTACTGAAGTATTAATGATATAGTGCAGAGTTTTCTTGCATAAGTATTAACTATAATGGTTTCCTCTGGATCATTTTAGAATCATTAAAGGGAAAAATTTTTAATTCTATTTTAAACATTCTTAAAAACCATTTTAAACTACAAAGGTATGACGGTACTAAATATACTTTTCGCTTTTAAATTTCTATGAAATTTAAATATACAAAGTTTTTTGCGCTATGCAATATATCTGAGAAGTTAAAAAAATATAGTAGTCTCATTTTTTAACATGAAATATAGAGTGAAAACATATTGAATATACTATGTTTAAACTATTTAGCTAACAAGAATTTACAATCATTTTACGTAGCGTAAGTTAAATGTTTCTACTCCCAACCTAAGGTGTGAAACCTTTTTTTAAGAAAAGTTATGTTAAAGAAAAACTAAAGATTACGCCTTGTACATTTTTCAACTTAGATCCAGATGCCATGTAAAATTTATCAGTATAAACACATTAAAAAATAAATTTTATATTATGAAAAGTACAATAACAACCTTGGGGTGCATTCCCAGACCCACTTGAAACAATATCACAAAGCATATTATAATCAAGAAAAGGGGTAATATTTAGCTAAATTGATGCAAATCTTTATAGGAGACACAGAATCAGGCCCCTCATTTAAGGGGGTTAGAGGGAGGCAATTGCCCCTCCCCCCCGGCTTTGAGAAATCAATGTATTTCTATATAAGCGGGCGTGGTTTTTGTTGTTTTCGGATGAAATTGTATTGTGTGTTGCACCATTTGACACCCCCTGGAAAAGCTTGAAATGTCAGGCCTGCACAGAATATTAATTTAAATGAACTTTAAAATTAATAAAATGAGTCCAAGTATTAAAATTATTTACATGATTTTGTTATATACTTATGGCTCTGACACGAATTTGATGTTTATTTTTTTCACAAGGGTTACATATTTAATTGTGCACCGCCAACGTCTCAGGTGCAACTGAAGCAGTTATACTTTATTAATAGACAAATGACTTGAGAGAATAGAAATCGTCCATGTACTGCAAGAAGTGTTATTCATTGTTTCATAAATAGTTCAGGCTAATCAGTGACCAACATGATTTTGGCTTTCCCGATATGTTCTTCATTCTCTTCCGGGACGTTGACAGATTTTTAAAAGCTAATATTTTCTTTTTTTTTTTCTTATAGTTTCAAAATGTTCCCTTCCGTAGTGCTTAAAGTCATTTACTTCTATTTAACTCATGTGAAAGACTTTCTCTTTGAAGACTGCATATGGTTCATTGGGTAGCTTGTAAAACTTTCTTCTTTTTTTCGGGTTTTTTTTTTTTTTTTTAATTTACTATTAATAAAAAAAATCCGGACGCTGTCACATACCTTAACAATTGCTACTTTACAATTTTCTTTAAAGACATGTAAATAAACTTTAATACTTCGTTCAATTCAACTCAAAGATATATCTTTTAATAATATTGGGCATGATGTCAACCTGTTGGGTCATCAGTGTTGCAAAAAGCCTGTAATCAAGCGGTTCATATGACTCTTAAGTCAAGGTTAATGACTCCACCACCTAGTATTCAAACAACAAACAAATGTGGCCACAATCAACATTTATAGCATTACTTGAGCTCTTTTCTTATTGTTTAATCAGATAGATCAACATAGTATTGGATTTATCATTGTTTTAGTAAAAATCTTAAAGAACTAACTTAGATCACGGACTAAAAATGCCGCACTTTTCTTTAGTTATATTTTTAAATTGATATTATCGGTAGGTATCGGTATGAAGTTACTAAATGTTATTCCTTTTTTTTGTATACTAATGTCTCTGAAACGATGCAGACAAGCCAAATGTATTGATGCTATTACGAAAAATAATTACCGTCACGTGTAAGCCTGAATTATACTAATTTCATATCGACATTAATTCATGCGACTTTGTTTCATTAACTTAAATATACACTCATGGAATCATAAGTGGCCAAGAACTACTACTGTTTCTAATATTTAATTGATAAAGAACAGAAGAAGGTGGGGTGGTTGCTTAACTTCCTCTTCGAAATAATTCATACATTAAAAGAGCGAAACAAATGAAAAATGACGTTCAGAAAACTTATAACCACATTTATTCCCAAGTTTTTTTTTAACATTTTTTTTTCCAATTTTATCTGCTTAAAACTCTTAGATGGAATGGTTTATATATATTTTAGGAGTAAAATAGATCGCCGTTGCGATATTTATGAAGTTATTTAACGTCCTGTTTATGGGACAGTGGGCAAAATACGACCTTACTTGACTTCACTTTTGCAAAGTAAACTTACAGAAGGCATCTGTGATCAATTTTAAGCAAATCATTTTTAAATAGTTTAATTTTACGGAAAAAAAAGCTTGTAAAAAACACTAACTTTCTGCGGCTACCCATGCTGGATCGTTACTTGACTGATTTGTCTGAAATTAGCTGTCAATAAATAAACTCTGATGTCCAACTAGCTGCTCTATCTGGTTTTCTCAAGAAGAAGGTCTATTTAACTTGTGAAAAACAGCTTTAGTCAAATGATATACTCATTACAGGTTTTTGTATGCATTAACGAACAAGCATCCCATTTTAAGGCTAATGGGCATAAATATCAAAGCTATAAAAGCTGAAAGGAAAAAATCGAAATGCATATAACGTTCGTGAGTTCTTTATTACATTTAAAATGGAGTTTTCCTTCAAGTAACTTTTTTATTGCAATTTATCTTCGCTCTAGCTTATTTTCCCAACTAATATAAAAGTACACTTTTACAAATAGTATGTTTTTCCTCAATCAATCGCAAATTTGAAATTTACTTGTCGCGCTTCTTTTACTTAAATTATAATCCTCGTTAACTCATTTTATTCAAGCACCAAAAAATGTAAAAAACCTACCTATTCAAAGCAACGTTAAGTGATATAATTATCTACTTAAAAGCATTACGGCTGAAATTTTATTTTTACTCAGGTACATTCTGCTAAAAGTTCATAGAACCTTCGCATTAAGTAACAAGTTTTCTAAAAGCTTAAAAGCACGGTAATTCTTTTCCTTGTGTAAATCGTCCAAAGTACGTGAGAAATAGAGTAAAAACAGCACTCTGCTAATTATCTTTAACAATATATCATTAAGAAAGGGGATACTTCAGAGTTTGTTCCTTACATTCTGCTTCCTTGGTTAATCCCAAGAGGAAAATCATTTGCTTCTTAGAAGAAATCCATTTTTTCCCCTCGAAGAGTTTCCATTTTTTCCCCTTAAACATAGCTTTTTTTATATAAATCTTAGTAAATTAAGTTGAAAATCGGTGCTGTTTTCGCTGCCAAAGATTAGCTAATTTATTGAAGCATTTTTTCTTTTTCTTTTTTTTTTCTCATACTAAGGAGAACAAAATCCTTTGGCTGTATAACTGTTACTAGCTGTATTATGAGCATTGTTTCTACAAATGTTGAATTTTGAGTTTTATCATCACTAAGTATTCAAGCTTTGACTTAAGAAATTATAAAGCAATACATTTGCCGATTATATTGAAATTTAATTGATTGTGTCAATTATACGAATGTTAATCATAAAGTTATTTCTTTTAAAAAAATATAAAAATCTCTATGTGTAGGAAAACAATTTTAAGGGAGTTTTTGTTTAGCATTATTTATCTTTCGCTACAAAAAAATATGAAAAGCTGTAAAAGTAATAGTATTTATCTATTTTTAAATACACTTTTTTTGTCATTACTTTTGCTGTAATATTTTCAAAATATTTAAGCATTTCAAAAAAAACATGTAAATAAAAAAGACGTTTATGTTAATATAAGAAGGCAATGCTGGAACAAAATAATCGAGCAGATTCAAAACTGCTTGCCGTTCCTTCAAGTTTTTCAAGCTGGTCAACCCGTTTTAGACTCCATATTATTTTAAAAGTTCATGAAAAAGTTAATACAAATGGTCCGTTTTATTTATGTTATGACTGGCCCTCATAAGCTTTTATTCTTATACTCTTTTCCGACGTAAAAAATATAAGAATAAAAGCATGTGAAGGCCAGTCATTTCAGTTTGAGAATGAATATCAGGAACTCTATTTTGGTATTTCAGTAAGGTAAGCGCACCAAATAAGGATACCTTTATAGAGCCTTATTTGGTGCACTTGCCTTAATTATTCGAGCCAAATTAATCATAAATGGCACTCATTTATGATAGTTTTCTCGAATCTTCGTGCATGTATCAAATGACTCATAAAAATATGGAAACAATCTTTCCATGTGAGTTTACATGCCCCCGTTGGTCAGCAGAGCTAGACCAGGTCCATGAAGGATGGGGTAATGATACGGCTTCCGTTTTTAAGAGCACCATTTTAGGTGGAAGACCGATTTTATGCTCATCACACATGCCATAAGGACCCGTTCATAGGGTAGGCATTCCATTCATCACTCACTTTCACACACACACACAGAAAGGACAATGACATGAGAGAGAGAAAGTACGCCCATGCCCCAGGCGGGACTCGAACCCGGTGCCACCGCATCACGGTCAGACGTCGCTGACCACTAGACGAGGTGGCCGGCTTCCATGTGAGTACTTAAACTTAAATTATGTTAGTCAGTTGTTGAACAGAAAACTGCGAACTGACCATATTATTAACATGGGTCTCTGGTAAAGCAAACTAGAAGCGATAAGAGGCAATTTCAAACTAAAAAATATTGAAAAGTTCTTTGTTTTCAGAAAAAATACATTAACTAATCGTCACATTCAGATTATAAGTAGTTACTTTCAGCTCTTTGGTTAATAATGAGCGCATTTCGTACTCAGATGTGCAGCACATGCTGCTTAGAATAATATTTTACAGCGATACTTCAGTGTCTTAATAAGGACAGCTAAGTAATAATAATGCGAATTATGACCTTTCTTGGCTTAAATCTACTTTCCTACGGTAATCATATTACTGGAAAAAATCACGGTACACCGTGACAGTTTTGTTTTTTAATTTGTCAACTAGGATCAAGCGGGGTAATTGTGAAAATGAGGTAATTCAGAACAAACGATATTAGCACTTCTCTAAGCAATAAAGAAACTCCCAAATAACAGTAGCAACTGAAAGTTCACATCTTCATTAATAGGTTAGAGGTGTTTTTTCACTTATGTGACACCACTGTACCCGCCATTTAATTAGTTATTCTAACCCTTCTCACAAAAGTTGTCCAACAGTTTTTCACAGTCTTCAATTTCCATCCTGTTCGGACTGATAAAGTTGTGCTAAGTTATTCTTTTCATAATATTTGCTTTCAGTTATTAAGCCTTTAACAGGAATCAACTGGAGTTTCGCTGTCTTTTATTTTTAGCACCCTGTAGGAAGGTGTTCATAATTACCCCGTATTTTTCTAGGTAGGGGTTATTATGAACATTTTTTTCAAAGTAGTTTTTTCCACTTTAGGTCCAATTTTTTGATCCAATAGTTACTTTGATCATTTAACTGAGCCATTGACGTTTTGCAACGACTTGTGATAACGTGTAAATGCCTCGCACTTAAGTGAAGAAGACGCCACCACCTCAGTACACCAATGAAGACTTATTAACCGCTGTGAATAATATTATAAATTGTGAACATGAAATACAGAGAACCAGTGGACACCTACGCGATCCCTCTGAGTGTTTTGCACAAAAGAATTAAAGGGGCAAAGTCAAAATTGATAGAATGGGAGCAGGTCTCTCAACAGACATCCCAACTGAATTGCTAGGACTCCTATGAAGTTTCCTTGCGACAAGAAAGAGTTGAAAAGCTTTGCTTAAAACTTTGCTTTGGCTAATGGGTTGCACGTCTGATTCAAAGATGGAAAGACAGGTGATGACTGGCACATTAGTTTCATGACGAGGTATTCGAACATTTCTCTAAAACAACCAGCACTCCTACGAAAATCTAGAAAGAAAGTCAGATATCCCTTCGTGGTATATCATTTTCATGATTAAGTCAAGGAATTCACTGAAAAGTCAGGGTAAGTATGGGGGGAAAAGCATGTTCATATTTACCACATGTGCTATGGGGTAATTATGAACATTTGGGGTAATTAAGAAAAAGTATTTTTAAAAAACTTCCATCAGCTAAAAAAATTTAAAAAAAAATGGTTGCGCAGTGTAGCAGAGGAGTAAATAGTTGTTTCTGAGGGTGTCCAGATTTTTAAATAGAACATGGTGCTCCAGAGAGCAATTGAATAGAAAATAAGTCATACTTTTTTTAAATCTTATATGGATTTGAACTCGCGATTTTTACATTGTTAGCACGACGTTCAGATCGACTGAACCAATGGGCCATCTTTCCATAATACTGCACATTGAAGCAATACGTATTGAAAAAAACAAAATAATAGTTTATTTTTTGACAAAACAACCAAATTTTGAATTTTTCACTAATTTTCACCGAAAGCACTGAAAAAAATCTTAAAAATGCATTACATGCGAAGTTTCATCAAGCGTTAAAGATATATAGTTCTTACAAAAAAAAAGAAAACTTTTGAGAAGAAAAAAATGGAAAGAAGAAAAAATTAAAAAAATATATATATATATATAAAAAGTTTTTTTTTACAAACTAAAGCATGTAAATATGTAAAACTTTACATTATAAGCATTAATTTAACATATTAATTACAATAATTCAGCATTTAAGTGTTACATTCTATAATTGTTTGCTAAATTAACTTAAGGTTATGAAGAAATGTTTTCATTTCAGCTCTTAAAACTTTAAAGTAGAAATCAGCCTTCTGGAAACTTCGAAGCGGGAAAACCTGTCTCTTTAGCAAATCACTTTATACTTTCTGGAGAATAGAAGTAAAAAAAGTTCCGTGCAATTAATCATCAACTGAATAGAAATAGCAAAAGTTAGTTCCACATAGTTTTTATTAGCGGATCTAAAGAAGAAAAAAAAAAACATTTGTTTCCACGCAATTTTTCTCTTTATAAAGCCCATGAAAATTTTTTTTCAACGGAGGAAATTCTCACTTGTTATTTTTTTCGGCTCTTGAAATCAATTAATTAACAGAATATGATTTTTTGTGTACTTCGTACCACTTCAACTATGATTAGTTGCGTTAACATATATTAGGCAATTGCCATTGCTGTAATAACATTAAAATACGATTAGAAATTATGTCTGCATTCCTAAGTAATGAATAAATAATGTATATACCTAATTAAAGTAGGTTTCTGTTGAAGAATAATATACCGTCTTTCCAACATTTGTAACTGAAAATTAAATTTGACTTTTGTTTCTACCTTTTCACTTTATGCTGAATATTTAGTTTTATTCAAAAATAGCAATTTAGATGGCAATTTTTCTTTAGTGCACTTTTATGCATTTAGTGTTTTCAAAAAAGCATCCTATTAGATATGTTCAAGAGAAAATTTATATTGGGGGAGCCAGAAAATTGTGAACTAATTACATACTTGGCTAAAATTTCTTTTATCAGAAATAGTCATGCAAAACCTTTTTAGCTTTTCAGCAGTATGCTTATCAAATAAGTCTTCCTTTACTTATAACAAAATAAATATTGCTCTTCGACAAATATTATTGATCTTTATAGCTGATTTAACTGATGACACTGCCTATAACAACATCACCTCGACCTCATCAGTATTATTTTTTTTCACTGAAAAACCTGCAAATATCTTTATCAAAACCTATTCCAAGCAGCACACTTGGTTTTTTAAAGGTTGTAAAATGGTAATTAACGTTGTGACAACGAATTAAAAACGTTTATAAAACGTTTAAACGTTTTTTGTGCTACCTGGGATTACACCTTTTGATTTTTTAAGAAATTTCAATGAAAAATTGCAGCCAAAGATTATGTTGTAGAAAGAGAGCTTAAATTTCACAAGTATGGTTACACTTAGACGTAAAATCTTTCCTCATATCGTTCACTCCTTTCAGCAACGTCATATCGCAAAAAAAACGTGATTTTACAGAAGAGCTCTAAAATTTAAAAGTGAGACATTTTGTTTAAAAACTGTAAAGTCACAGAGTGAACATTTGTTTTTTTACCACAAAATCCTTCTAAAAAGAATTTATGATTCGTTTTCTCTGGTTCAAAGCGAAGAAGTGTAAAAAGCATAAGTCTTAAGAAATTGCACTTTATTTATGACGTTTTTGCGTTAAATTTCAATATAATACAGTTGAGTCTTCATACTCAAAGTATTAAGGGACAGGCTAAAAAATCGAGTTATTGTTAGTTCAAGTGATAGTAAGTTCCCACTGCCATCTCAGGAATTTGCGACCCAATCAAAGTTAAGAGATAACGGAATATTCGAGTTATCGAGTAATTGAGACTCCACTGCATTTGAAATATCTCAAAATATTCAGTTATTGTTCCTAGTTTTTTTTTGTTCATAATGCCAACAAAAAAGCCAAAATTGAGTTC
Organism: Uloborus plumipes; assembly: GCA_038373865.1. NCBI lineage: Eukaryota > Metazoa > Arthropoda > Arachnida > Araneae > Uloboridae > Uloborus > Uloborus plumipes. The sequence goes on from JAXGGA010000159.1 coordinate 283,404, forward strand.
TTCATTAAAAATAAGTATGAAAAATGCTCGTTTTTTAAGTGTGATACTATGCGCAGTTGTAATATATAATACCATCTAAACGAAATTGATATTTCCTCCCAAAGGCTCAAGTCCAACTGAGATGTGGCACTCTTAAAAAGAACATTCCTGAAATATTTCAAAACGCAAAAACGACACTTTTTCTCTCTAACTGAGTAATTTTCAGATATAGAGATACAGGTCTTGTAAAGATATCTTACTCAATAATGGCATTTTAAAAACCGGCATAACTCAAAATCGCTATTTTTTGAGGTATGACAACTTTGAAAGAAGTGAGACAATAATATATAAACTAATAAATGGATAAAACATTTTTTTACGTTTTCTCTTCAACTCAGTGAGTCGAACCTAGTCTGCTCCATATAGATAAAACATAGGCATTTTCCCTTTTATGTTTGCTCAACACAACTTTCAAATATGTAAGTTAAACATCGCTATCTGAGCTATGAATAGTAATTTTAAACATGTTTCTTTCTGCTAAGATTTACTTAAACTTAATGAGTGCTTGAAATTAATTAATCCTACGAAGGAAAAAGCAAGAAAACAAACCGCTTTTAAAATGGAAATAATGCATTTTTTCTCATTTTTTAACGAAGCTTAAATTAAGTAATTCCATTAAAATATTGCTTTGAAAGTTACGTAATTAAAACAAAATGAAAACCTAATCGTAGCAGCGAAAACAACTGTATCTTTGTTTGAGGGGGAATTAATATTTGTTTAATGCATTTTTAGCTGAAAATTAAAATAGAAGCTAAATTGAAAATAAATTAAACGAGGCAGAAGCATTTAAATAAGCAATTCACAACTTGGAAATGCTGTTAAATGAAAAGCTTTTTTGTTATTTTACTATAAAAGTTTTTTTTATGGAGTTGAAAAAACGTTATCATTTTCGAAGTTATTTGAAATACTTTTTTTAAGTATACAAACGAGGAGACAAATCTTATATCTCTCTATTTTTTATTTGTCCTTTGAATATTAGATTAAATATAAATGCACTTGAAAAATTACAAGATCAGAAAATAAATACGTTAAAATTCGCTTTCACTTTGCATTATTTGAATTTCAAATTGTTTCATTTGTTTCATTTAAAACCGATCTTAGCAATTACAATATTTGAGAAATGAACTATGCAATGAAAAAAATATTACTAGTTATGCTAAGTCAAATTAGGCATAACACAGTTGTATTTTAAAACACTAACTCAAATAGAGTGAACATAGCCTCCCTAAGAGCGATAAATGTACTGTATTTTCATTTATGGAACCATCAAGAAATGTAGACTGGAAAAACAAGTTAAATGTTTTACAAATCGTGTAAAATTATATGCATTAAAAATAGAGAAGTGTGTGTGTGTGTGTGTGTGTGTGTGTCCAGCAAATACTAAGATTTAAAACTAAAGGCGAAAAAAATGACCCCCCTACCCCTCTCAGAAAAAAAAGCTACCGACAAAACTGCAGATAATTAGAATAATAATAGTGAGCTCCAAGAGTTATTACATTTACAGCTGTTTTTTCTTTTGTAATTATTAACCAGAATTTCCCAAAATATACGAGGACCAGACAAATGAAACTAGATTTGAATAAACATTTGTCTAATAAAAAGAAATAAAGCAATGGATATTTCTAAATAATTAAGCGTTATATTGTTACAAGTCATTGTTACAAGACCGGTCACTTTAGATTTCAGGTATTTCGTCGAAAATCTTGGGAAAATACTGGAGGCTTTATCCTGAAGTGAGGTTCTAAGAATATCTAAAAGAAATTACCTGTTTTAAGCCAAATTCCATCTTTTAGGTAAAACTATTACTTGTAACGATTTGAAGAAAAATATTAACTTTGTATACAGATGCCCTATTACTACTATTAAAATCTGTCCACGTCTGTCTGTCTGTCTGTCTATCTGTCTGTCTGTCTGTCTGTCTGTCCGTCTGAAGCTTGAACTCCTCAAAAACCGCTGAGCGTAAAGAATCAAACATAATACCATTCGATTCGAAATTTTCTAAGGAAGACAATAAGACTAACCGCGTAATTGTACGACGTTAATTACCTGAGATATTAATTAAAACGTTAATTAAATTTTTTGCACTTTTAAAATTCCAAGACATTTATTTATTTCCGTTGCCATTTTAAACTAAAGCGCGAACTAAATTATTGCCCTATTTAAAATTCCAAGACATTTATTTCTCTCCGTTGCCATTTTAAATTAAAGCGAATAATTAAAATATTGCACTATTTAAAATTCCAAGACATTTATTTCTTTCCGTTGCCATTTTAAATTAAAGCGTTAATTAAATTATTGCACTATTCAAAATTCTAAGACATTTATTTCTTTCCGTTGCCATTTTAAATTAAAGCATTAATTAAATTATTACACTATTTAAAATTCCAAGACTTTTATTTCTTACCGTTGCCATTTTGAATTAAAACTTTAATTAAATTATTGAACTATTTAAAATTCCAAGATATGTTTTTCTTGCCGTTGCCATTTTGAATTAGAACGTAAATTAAATTATTGAACTATTTAAAATTCTAAGACATTATTTCTTACCGTTGCGATTTCAAATTAAAACGTTAATTAAATTGAACTTTTTAAAATGAAAGAGTATTATTTTTTTTCCATTGTCATTTTGAATACGTGTTATAACAAAGTTCTAACAACTGTTTTTATTCTAATTATTAATGACATTTTTACTCTGGTACCATTTTGAAAATGTGATTTTAAATAAAATTGCAATTTCTGTTTTTAGAAGGGACTTTTTTTGGCTGCGATCCAAATATTAAAAGAACTTTTTCGTTTAGAATTTTGCAATTAATTTTACAGTAAGAAAACGGTTTGGAAATAATTGTTTTTGGAAAGGAATTTTATTTGTTATTTAGGGAGAGTGCTAAGAATGCGCTACTTGACTCCGTCTTTATTTTTGAGGAAGCATGTGCAAATAATTCGATTGATTCTTTGATGCAGGAAAGCATTTTAGTGAGTCGCTTTAGCGGGGAGTAGTTTGTTAAACTTTTCCTTGGTACTTTAAAGGCGAGCCGCTTTGGCGGCGAGTAGTTTATTGAAACTTTTCTCGCGACTGTAAAGGCGAGCCACCTTGACGGCGAGTAGACTGTTTAAACTTTTCTCATTACTTTAAAGGCGAGTCGCCTTGGTGGCGAGTAGTTTGTTGAAACTTTCCTTGCTACTTTAAAGGCGAGCCGACTTGGCGGTGAGTAGTTTTCTCAAACTGCCTTCCCTACATTACAGCCCGTGCAACGCCGGGCCACGCAGCTAGTAAAAAGTAAATCTTGAAATGCATTTCATTGTATAAATATGATACTTTAATATTTTGTATTCATTTGCATGACAAAATAACGTACATTCACTGATGTATTGAGATTTACTTAAAAAACTGAATTTACATTTGCTGCACAAAAAAGAAAAAAAAACAAATCTAAAGAAAAATTTAAAAAAAAGAAAAAACAAAAAAAAACTTTCCAAACATCGGGCTCCAAGGTGCACATCATCGACAAAAATTATCCTTGTGAACGTAATTTCTTCCTTGTAGACCTTACTGTTTTCGTGGGAAGCGCGCTACTCACACACACATAAACATCGTTTTGTTTTATACATATAGATTTTCTTTTAATCCAATTTCTCGTTAGTAAATTCAATTTATAGTTTCTACAAAACAAATGCTTTCATGCAATGGCAGAAAATAAACATCGAGCAATTTATCCGTGACTAAAATTATTACGTAAACTTGTTTTGCCGTTTTCAAGCGGTAAAACATTTTAATTATTTGAAAGATCCGGGGAAATAAACTCTTTCATTCATTTATGCACTATTTAAGCCACACTATATTAAAGACTGCATTCTAAAATGTTAATCTGAGCGCTAAAACGTCCACCTTCTTCACGCGATTTAAAAGTGTTTATCGTTAAACTTTCGAGAGCTTCTCCCATCGAATGTTAATTCAAATGCCAACACTCTGAAACTATTCAGATAATTAAAATTACCGTGTATCTTTCCGAGCATGTAAGTTTGAGTAAGAAATTATCAACGTCTACTGATTATGTTCTGAGGCGTTGAGATAACTTTAACTCCTCAAACGCACAATGCGTATTAATTTTAATAAATATTTATATTTAAATATTTGCGGATTCCATGCTTCATTTCATTTCTAGAGCGAGAGAGATTCATCAAAATAAGCACTTATTTATTTACGCTTTACTTAATGTAACAGTTGAGAATTAAGGTATTTATTAGGGAAACGGGAAATGATTCTGTGATGATATAGAAAGTAAATATGCTTCTCATAACAAGGAATATATTGCTACAACCAGCAAAAAATTTAAACTTTTTCTTGGTTGTGGCAGATAACATGAAAGTTTAAAAACATAAAAATTGCAAAATTATACTCCATTTAAATTGCTCTTTAAAACGTAACGTAATGCAAATGCTTTGATTACAAAAGTCTGCAACCAAAAAACTGCATGGGACATTTTGAGTGTACTTTAAGTTTTTCGGTGCGCTGAATTCGAAAATGACTTCCTTTTTTATTCAACACGTACAGTGTTTTCGCAAAACGTGTGTACTGCGTGTGGTAATGTACTATTTTACCTCTATATAACTAAAGAAAAAGTATAGTAATTTATGATTTAAAAAAATAGTTTACTACAGATAGTTTTTCTTAATTGGTTCTTAGATGTTCAAAGAGTACCCACAGTTATATTAAACTGAAATAAAAGGGAGAGAGTGAGGGTAAGGTTCGGATGCGGGGAAGTGCAAACAAGACTGCTACACTCACCTACAGAGCCACATTGATCAGGTTTAAATATGTTGCACTGGATTCTTGTAATATTAAGGATTTTATTAAAATAAGAGTGATAGGGATAAGAGAGATAAGGAATAAGAGGAATTTTTTTTTCGTTGGATTCGTTTATTAAAAGTATTGGTTTGTGTTGATGCTTTTTTTTTCTTTTTAATTTATTCCCTTTTCTTATGAGATAAAGGAAAATGAACTAATATCCAAATAAGAACAAATGCTGCCATGATGCATTTTCTTAATCAAGCTGACACCCCTTTTTAACATAGAACCGTTCAAAAGTGTTAGGTGCTAGTCGCGGCTTTTCAGGTTGGGCAGTATCGTGGTTGATCGTGACAATTTTCTGTTTTCACCGCTTTACAATAAAATAGGACTGATGAAGCAATTTATCAAGTCTTTGTCAAAATATAGAGACTATTTCAAATATGTTTGTTCGAAGTTTTATAAATTGTCTGAAGCTAAATTGAAAGAAAAAATATTTACCGTTCCTGACATACACAAACTTTTATCTGACCCATTGTTTTTTAAACCAATGAACGAAACTGACAAGGAAGCCTGGAACTCATTCAAGGATGTGGTACAAAAGTTTTTAAGAAGGTAACAAAGAGTCCGGCTATAAAAAACATCGTTCAGAGGATGCTGGCTGCATTCAAAGCTCAGCACTGCAACACGAGTTTAAAAGTCCATTTTCTACATTCTAACGTTGACTATTTTCCCAAAAACCTTGGTGTTCTTAGTGAAGAGCAGGGTGAAAGATTTCATCAAGATGTGAAAGACACAGAGAAACATTACCAAGAAAGATAGGACGTAAATACGATGTCAGACTACTGTTGGATGCTCTAGCGGGAAACATAGAATTCCAACCAGCGAAAACGCACCAGAAAGAGTATCGGTGAAAAGAAAAAAACGGTTTTACAGTGAAAAAGAGTAGGCACTAAACGTGATTCAGTTTTTAAAATGTGTTGTAATGAGTAAACAAATTTTACAGATTTTTTTCCAATAAATACAGGATTTTTTTTAACTTTTACTTTTGACTTTGACAACTAAGCCATTACGTGTTGCAAAAAATCTGAGCGTGATAGAAAAAAAAAAATGAAGATCATATTCGGATTCAGCAGACCGAAAAACATTAAAATCAGTCAAAAAATCCCTTGTATCTGTTATTTTTTTCTTTTGCAGACCTGTGTTATTAATTATGGACAACTAAATGGTTCAGATATTTCGCTCATCATTATTCTTAACCTAAATCTGCTGCTCTTATTGTATAACGTTAAATCTGCCCCTCCTGCATACCACTGTAACATCAATAGCTAAATTGAAAATATCAAATCTTAGTGAAAACAAAAACAAACAAATAATATTTTTTTAAAAATCGTTAACAATAAAAGCATTAGTGTAATACCATGTTGGTCTTGATAATCGCCAGGATCTTGTTTCGCATCTTTAAAATTGTTCAAGTTTGAACATACAACGTACTTTATTAACCAAAAAAAAAAAAAAACTCACCTTTGTAACCCCTCGTTGAAGACACGAGAAAGCTCTAATACTTACACGTTCAATATAAAACAGGTTAAAAGCTGAAGTCACCACTCTCACGCGAGCTCTATTGGGTGATTCCATGGTCACGTGCGGGACAATCAGACGAAATTTTCACTAACATTAATGTATGTATATCATTCATTTATGGCTACAGTTTATAAATTGGCACACCTGGTGAAGTACTTTGTGTACATGATTTGTGAAGCAAAAAAAAAAAAAAATCCCTATATCTTTTTTAATTGCCGTTTTTCGTTAAAGTATTACTGTCACGTGCGGGACAAGCGTTTGGACATCATATTTTAGACTTCACAACTTTAGTGAAAATTCCTGCGAATATGTTGTATCCTGATGGCTCCAAATTTTTAAACATACAATATACTTTCTACTAATAACGTTTTGCAGTGTTAGCCTTAAAAAATAAACCTATACTAAATTTATAACTAGTTTAGTAACTCACGTGTGTGACATAAAAATCAGCGCTTGCGGACAGCTTGCGATTTTCTCACTTTCAAATTAATTAAAACAGTTGATGAGTAATATGTAAAACATAATTTAGCGTCCAAATCAGAGAATATCTACTAAGATAAGAAAAAAAATCGAAAAAATATTAAAATTTGCTTTTATAAATTAAAATTTTGTTAATATGCCCAAAGATCAAATTTTAACAAAAGAAAGAATGCAAAGGGAATGTCAGCCGTTATTTCGCTTATATTCTTTAGGAATGAAATGAAGGGCCAGGGGGAAAAAGATGAAAGTCACTTTTTCGTCAATTTTGAGATATTAGCGCTATCTAGGGGCTATGAAGGACTAGCATCATCTGGTAGAACAACAAGGGGGGAAAAGATGAGAAGCGACCGAAATGTGTATGGAAACTCGAAAAACTACATAAGGAGCTACGAGAAATCAAACTTTGTTCTTCGTTTTTCTCAAAATCGCTTTTTGGTCACTTTCATCTTTTTTCCCCTTATCTCTTCAAATACAAGTCGTTTTAAATGTCCTTAAATTTATAGCAACCGCTCCTTTTAACGAAAATTGGTGTAGAAATAACATTCAGAATCTCTTTTCTTAACTAAGCAGTTTCGAATATGACAAGGGAAGTTTAACAAGATATAGAAGACTGAATAATTAACGAATATGTTATCTTTGTTTTGAAAACATGCAATGTAGCCAATAAAGTTTTTCTAATTAAGAAAAAGATAAGTTAAATATACCTTTTATTTGATTGGGCTCCTTTGAAAAAAATCTAAATGCTATGTAACTACAAGCATAGTTTCTTAAATTTATCCCACATATCCTCAAATTTTTTGCCACTTTTTTTTTCTCAAACGAATATTCAATCTAAATATTTTAGATGTTATTGAACACCGTCTTCCCCTTATAATGCCTATTGCAGCATTCCGATCGAAATCAGGGATGCGGTAAATTACTTTCTGAAGCGATAAAAATGCATCGCTTTCATTTATTTTCGAAATGTCTCTGTCAGCTGCCTTCTCTGAGCTAACGGGCCAGGCTGGAGTAAGAATGGAGACCCACCTTTGTTATCTTCTTTTCTGAAAATTCCATCCTTGGATGAACAATAGGAGGGCATTCGGTCTTCGATCATAAAAATTCCTTCTCGAGCTAAAATTCTCCAGTTATGGGATAATTTTGGGAATTTTTAGAAAGCAAAACTCAAGTTTTCTTTTCAATAACTTCCGAAAAAAAATCATTCTTTCGGGATTCGAACTCACAGTAGGAGAAATGTTTCCTCTTCAGAGTATATTGAAAAATATTAAGTAATTTTGCATTTTAAGTTATGTGTTTTTTCAGATCCATATAAGGATCATTAAATTGTATAGTCTAGTTCGAGTTACTTAAAATACCATACTTTAAAGAGAATATTTGAAACTGCTTCCAAACTCATAAATATTCTTCAAAAATTGTGTACCTTGAACAAAACAAAAACAGTTTATGTTTAACAAATATATCCCTAAAAGTAAAATTGGGCCGTGGCTCCCTACAAAAAATGCAGCTTCAGTTCCGGAGAGCAGTTAAGTAGCATTTTTTAATTGCATAACTGGAATTCAGCGTCACTGAGTTTTTTAAAAAAAAGTGTCAAAAAGGGAATCAGAAGGAGTCAAAAAGGGGTGAAGAGGGACAAAGAGATTCTTTACAAAAATATGTTTTTGTTTAAGTAATTGAAAAAATGTTTAGAAGGATTTTAATTATGATGTATTACATACTTCATTAATAATTAAACACATACGAAAAGGTCAATATAAGACAATCCTTTGATTTTTAAAATACGAGAGGAAATTGGAGAAATCTGGAATTCAAACGAACTTGTTGCATACACTTCAGTCTTCTTTGGTGTTTGAAAAGCTGCGTAACTTTTGGAAGGTTTAACCGATGATGTTTTAAAATGCTTAGATTGAAAAAGAAGTCGAAAACAAGACAACTATTTTAAGTAGTGAGTATTATATTTTTATCATATAACTGAAATAAATATATAGAAACGTATTTTGAAGATATTCTAGTAAAATCGCAACTCACAACAAACAAGACATTTAAGCTATTAAAAATTTATTAAGTAATTCGTTCTAAAGGATTTTTTACAACATTTTTTTGAAATATAATTTGTGTTTTCAGTATACATGTCATATAGATCATGACAATAAATCATCAGACATACTAATATCAATATTTTCACACAATTGATATCCCTTATTACATATATACAAAAAGTTAAAATTATGTTTTTTTATGAATCAAAGATATCTTAATATGGCTTTAGGAATTCGTTTTGAGTCCTATCTTAATGCTACGGCACAGTTTGATGGGGAAGACTAGACTTTACTTAACAAGTTTTTCAAGTTGACAATATGCAAAAATATTCAGTTTAATTCTTGAAGGTTTTGTTGGAAAAATAATATAAATTTAATTAAATCACAGTTAGATTCTACACTGCAAAAAATAAACTGTTGTTTTTACAGTATAATACTGGCAACCGAGGTTCCAGCTTAAAACTAAAAGCACAGTAATAAACTGTAAAACTAGCTTTTTTGCAGTTTATTGCTGTAAAATTAGCTGTATTATACTGTAAAAACAACAGTATAATACTGGCAGCAGAGGTTCCAGTTTAAAACTGTAAAATGCACAGTAATAAACTGTTAAACTAGCAATTTTATAGTTTATCACTGTAAAATTACAGTAAATTTAGCTGTATTATACTGTAAAAACATCTGTTTTTTTTACAGTGTAGGATTAGATTTTAATTATATGTAGACGAAACTTTTGCAAAAATTTAGAGTTATGACAACTGTGTCCATCATAAAAACTGAGGATATACAGATATCTTTCAAAGAATTTATTTTTCCAGTTGATGTGTATATGACAGAATCCCCAGTGGAGGAAATAAATCATTTCTAAGGAAAGAAACGACGAAACGTAAAACAAATTCTCTTTTATGGGAAACAATAAAGACTGAATCAAAATCGAAAGGACTTTTCCAAGATCGATGCTTTTAAGGTGCCACAGAAGATAGAAGTGTCTTTATTGGAAGAAGGGAGAAGATTTACTTATGCAAATTATATTTCCTCGAGAAATAAAGTTTGTCACAGCAAGTAAAAAGAGAAGAGTAACATATTTCCTACAGCCGAATTATAATGCTAAAGACAAGGCAATCAATAAATCTAAAAGAATGTAGGGAGATATTCTGAAAATTTTAGTCTTTGGTTTTGTGTGACAAGAATATCAAATCTCGCCCTTAGTTTGAGAGGGCTTTACCTCTCACCTTTAGCGAAAACCAGCTTATGTTTTTATTATATTACACAAGGAAAACTAATTATTAGTGCAAACCACCGACAGTGCCATGGTTCTATCTACAGGTAATAATTTAAACATTTCAGATTGGCTAAGTTATAACTTCATTCCTTCTGTTTTCCAGGCTCTATCACTGCAGATGATATTCATACTTTTTTAACTTTACAGCGAAGCTATCCACCGGCTGTTTAACGACACACTCGTACATAAGTACCATGATTTTATGTGCAGGTAATATTTTTCACTTTAAGGTTGAAAAAAAAATCTGCAGTTCTTCTGTTTTCCAGATTAGATCACTGTAGATGACACTCATACTTTTAACTTTGATGCGAACTAATTATATGTGTAAACCACTGGCAGATAAACAAATCACTCGTACTATGCGGCCTGATTCTATCTACAGATAATAATTTAGAATTCTGGATTAAATATAATTCTAACTGACCTCTTTTTGCGCAATACGTATTAATATATGTTGAAAATAATATTAAGTATTAAAATAATTGTTATAAAAAGCAGTTCAAGCTGGATCATTCCATTTCAAGTGTCCGAGGCGTCCCCACTCGACCCAATCCGATTTTTATGAAATTTTTTTTGGATGTATTGTACATATAAGACTTGCATGAAGCCATACCAAATTATAGCTCTATAAATCTTATGGTTCTGCTAATATAAATTATTTTGTAAAGGCCTATTTTTTGTGTCGTAGAAAAATGACCAAATCGTCAAGTTTGTGCTTTTATTAGTCACAACCTAAGATGATTATCAGGCTCAAATTTGGTGATTCTGATCACTGTTTAGGGTAAAATAGCCTACTTGTGTAACAAAAGCTCAATGCACTGTAAATTTTTTACAATTTGCTGCCAAAGTTGGTAAAAAATTGTATTTTGGCAAATTTTGACCATATGTTATCAGCTTGTATCTGCTGAGAGAATGACTTTCTGAAGCTTATTCTTTCCTCGTTTATAGCCTGATAGTATATCCGAAAGGTGTGCAAGTGGCATCTTGATAACTCAAATAATTGCTGAATTATCCGACTTGAAATTCTATTTAAAAATTTTGTTTCTCAATGTTCTCTCAATTTCAAAGGGCAATATCTCAAAAGGGTCATCTTGAATTCCAATTTTTTTTTTACATTATTGGAAAGAGATCACTTTTCTTAAGTAAAAAACGTTGGTTTATTTTTTGAGACAAACCAGTTTTTAAGGGATATTGCAGATCAAAAACGTGATGTCATTCCACGTGAAATCAAGGAAAAGAAGGCATAGACCTTAAAAGTTCATATTAATTTGTTGTTTTAAAGTTCATATTAAATTGTTGTTTCGATATTTTTGAACTTTAGTTTTTGTGTGCGCATCCGTAAATCTCAAGAAATGGCGAAAGTTAAAGTTTCGTTTTTTTCAAAAAGAATTTTTTTTTCTCGCTGTAAATATAGCTTGAGTGTTTTCTTTGGTGTTATTTAAAAGCTCTTGAAACAGAATTTCGAATGATAAGTCACTTGGCAAGGTTTTCGGTCATTAATACAGGGTTGTCTAAATGAAACTTCCCCAACTCAGAGGCCTGTGCAGGACATTGTATGGGTCATAATGTGATGAAATTTTGAAAACAGACACTTTAGACCATGCGCTCGAGATTTATTAAAGAAAAAAAATAGTTCGAAAAGTTGCCGTTAGGTGGCGCTGTAACACTAGTAATTTGCATATTACAGCAACGTGGCTTGCAATAAAAGGGGAAACAGTTACTACACAGGCAGTTGTTTCCAACTCGCTGATGCACAATGCCGACTTTGAAAGACAAGGCTCAGTTAGTGAAACTTTTTTACCAGAATGACGAAAACTCTTCTTCTGCGATAAGAGCCTTCCGTCGGCTGAGGAACTTATGCCGAGGACCAATGACACACGCGCTCTACGAAACATGATAAAAAAGTTCGGAAGTACAGGACAGCTGTTAGTTTTACTAGGAAGAGGACGGTATGCACACGGTAATCTGCACGCGTAGACGACGTTGCTTTGGCGGTCGTGGAGGCCACTATCCAATCGCCACATGGTGTTGTCAGTGTGCCAACTGTTTCTTATACTGTTGATATGCTTATTCGACCGTCTGATGTGTGATGTGGCTACTCCTGGGTTATTCTCCTTACACAATCCAGTCTTCATTAGCTGTCCTACGAGTTCGAAAAACATTTGCGACGCAGTTCCTTGCCCGAATGGAAGTGTTTGCTGGTTGGCTGTGAAACATCCTTTGGACGGATGAGGCCCATTTTTACCTGAATGGACAAGTGAATACGCACATGCGTCATTTGCACTCCATAAAGGTTATGATATAGTGCGGTTTTACTGCAACATTTATCATTGGGCCTTTTTTTTGAAGAGGTGACTTCAAGAGGGTACGAAACCTGCTCCGTCACAGGAAGCCGGTATCCAGACATGTTGACAACGTTCGTAACTCCTGAACTTCAACAACGTGGCCACCTCCAGGACACGATATTAATGCAGGATGGTGCACCTTCCCATATTCTTCGTGGTGTTTAACAGCTCAACAGATGTTACGGGTAACTTTCACCGCTGCACGTGTGATTCATCCGCTGTTTCCCAACAAGTTTGCCTCCACGCTCGCCTGATCCCACGCCGTGTGACTATCAAGAACGCCCCACAACGTTGCCACATCTTAAAGACGCAATTAATATTTATGTTCGTGGAATTAGTGTGGACTTACTGCGTTCAGCTGTGGAACACACTGCCTTACGAATGGAAAGAGTTGTGGAGAACCACGGCATACATATAGAACATCTGTGAAATGTCTTGTCAATCTGCAGCGCCTCCTATCGGCAACTTTTCGTACTATTTTCGTTTCTTTAATAAATCTCGAGCGCATGGTCTGAAGTGTCCGTTTTCAAAATTTCATCACATTATGACCCATACAACGTCCTACACAGGCCTCTGAGTTGGGGAAGTTTAATTTGGATAACCCCGTATTTCAAGGTCATAAAAAGCAGTGTCCCATTTTTCATCATTCTTTCATTATGGGTCCGTTGCAATCGTAGGCTGAATATCTAGCCACATCCTAGGCAATATAAAGAATGGGATTTCAATTATTACATATCATGTTTTAAATTACCGTTGTTATCAATTACATGGCAGAAATAATTACAAAATTCAGCTCTATCAAAACTTTCATTATGGTTTTTTCGAATAATGTCTCTGCAGTCCCATTATGAATTTTTTTATCACATATACACCATCATATTAACTGTTTAAAAATTATCTAAAAAGGATTTTTTTCAATCAAAACGTATATACAACTGCTCCTGGAAGTTTTTATAAACCTAACTGACATGAATTTTTAAGGTCGATGTCATTTTTTGTTTGATTTCACATGGAATAATTACATGTTTTTGTCCTGTAATATCTTTCAAAACTGGTTTGTCTCAAAAATAAAACAAACGCTTTTTACTTAAAAAAAGTGTGCTCTTTCCAATGATATAAAGAAAAATCAAATACAAGATGACCCTTTTGAGATATTGTCGCTTGAAATTGAGACAAATTTGAAAAAAAAATTGACTGGAATTTCAACTCGAATAATTCAGCAAGTATTTAAGCTATCAAGATGCCTTTTGGACATACTAACAGGCTACAAACGAGGAAAGAATTAGCTTCAGAAAGTCATTCTCTCAGTAGATACAAGCTGATGACGTGTGGTCAAAATTTGCCAAAAAACGATTTTTAACCAACTTTGGCAGCAAATTGTACAAAATCTACAGCGCAATGAGCTTTTTTTTTTTACACAAGTAGGCTATTCTACCCTAAGCAGTGATCATAATCATTAAATTTGAGCCAAATAATCATCTCAGGTCGTGAGCAATAAAAGCACAAACTTGACGATTTGGTCATTTTTTTCACGACACGAAAAATAGGCCTTTACAAAATAATTTACACTGGCGGAACAGTAGGGCTTATGGAGCTATAATTTGGTATGTCTTCATGCAAGTCTTATATGTACATCTAAAAAAAATCATCAAAATCGGAGGGGGTCGAGTGTGGATTTATTGAAAATTTGGGACACTTCGCACTTGACATGGAATGACCCAGCTGTAATTAGTGTTCATTGACAGTATACATCTATCTTCTTCTAACTCTCCTATTAAAATCTGTTCGCGTTTGTCTGTCTGAAGCTTGAACTCCTCAAAAATCCGCTGGGAGTACAATTCGATTCTACAGTTTATTTTCTGAACAAAACTATCGATATTGTAGTTGTACGATTGTAATCAACGGAGATATTAATAAAAAGTGTTTTTTTTTCCTCCCATTTTCTTATATTCTCATTCCTTCGGAAACAGGAAGTAAAAGTCGCTATTGCGCAATCCTCTCTCGAGCGTAGCTTCGTTAAGTTGGAACCGTGCCAGAATATATTTCCCTTTATTCCTCTAAATAATTCGAATGCCTCTTTGATGCAGGAAAAAAGTAGAAGCGCGTCCTCCTAGCGAGTCGCCTTTTCTTCTATTATTAATACTATTAAAATCTGTTTGCGTCTGTCTGCCCGTCTAAAGCTTGAACTCCTCAAAAACCGCTGAGTAGAGAGTCAAACATAGTACCATTCGATTTGAAATGTTCTAAGGAAGACAATAAGACCAACCGCGTAATTGGACGATCTTAATTAGCTGAGAAATTAATTAAAACGTGTTGAAATGTTTAGCAGAGTTAAAGCAGTGTCCGTGTAATTCAATGATGTAGCAATAATATAAATCAAAAAATAGATGCATTTTATTTTATATGCTAGAATTAAAAGAAACGTATTTACAAAAACAACATAACATCCAACTGACAAGATAACTTACAACCACATCGTAGATGCCAAAACATACTAGTCGACTATATATATGCTTTTAAGTGATACAGCAATTTGCATACTGTTAAAGAAAACCGTGTTGCCAATTTACGACAGAATGTAATTTCCAACAAGCGGCCCCATCTGTCGTAAATGCATTTTTTTTTTTAAACAGAAAACAATTATTCAAAAATCTTACCAATAGCATTTTGAAATTTCACATACAAAAGAGGTTTTGTCAAAAAGTCCGCTCTATTACTTTTAGAGTTCACAAATTTCAAATCAAAAATGTTTTCATTAATCATTTGTCTAATGAATTGACACCTTATATCAATATGTTTAGTTTTAAAATTTTCTTGACTATTTTTCGAAAAATAGATTGCAGACTCGTTATCACAATACTGAATAGGTTTAATTATACCACATAAATTAAGTTCATTTAAAATTCTGGAGAACCAAGTTAATTCTTTTACACTTTCAGTCAAGGAAATAAATTCTGACTCCATGGTACTGAGTGCTATGCATTTTTGCTTTGCCGATTTCCAAGCAAATGGAACATTACAAAAATAAATCATATAGCCACTACTTGAATGTCTTTTAGTTAAATAACACCCCCAATTAGCATCCGAATATGCACACAAATTTAATGAGTCTACATTAGAAAGATTAATTTTATAAGTTTTAGTAGCAAAAACATAATTCAAAATATCTACTACTAATAACCAGTGTTGATAAGTATATCCATTACAAAATTGTGACATTACATTTACAGAGAAACTAATGTCTGGCCTCGATCTAGAAGCCAAAAATGACAAACATCCAATCAACGTTCGGTATGGAAATTTTTTCATGATTTCATTTTCTACTATCTCACTTTCGTTAACTTTACTTGGTAAGACATAACCAGTTTTAAAAGGTAGTTTAACGTAACTCTTAGGCAAATCTTTAAATTTTAATTCTAATTTTTCAATGTAAGTTTTTTGATGAAGAAATATTGAATTATTAATGTTCTCAAAATTAACACCTAGCAAATATTTCGTCACACCTATTTCAGTAATTTCTAAACTATTTTTTAACATTTTAGTTACTAATTTCAGTATTTTTTCATCTTCAGCAAATAACACAAAATCATCTACATATACCACTAAAACAGCATTTTCTTGCATTTTATACAAACAGTTACACCATTTTAACTTATAAAAACCAACATTACGTAAAATACTATCCAATTACGAATTCCATTCCCGTCCACTTTGTTTTAAACCATAAATAGATTTTTCTAACAAGCAAACTTTATTTTCAGCACCTTTAACTATGAAACCAGGCGGCTGTCGCATAAAGATAGTTTCTTTTAAAGTTCCATATAAATAGGCTGATTTCACATCTAATTGCACATGATGCCATTTTAACATAGATACCAATAAAATGAACATTAATTTTATGATAGAAAAGTTAATGACAGGTGAAAATAAATCCTGATAATGGATTCCCTGTTTCATTTCATAACCTTTTGCACAAAGTCTCGCTTTATACTTTCTACCATTTTTCTCAGTATTTTTTATATTATAAACCCATCTACTACCTAATATTGTGGCATTTTTTGGAGGATCTACCAACCGCCAAACCCTTCTTTTGTACATTGTGTCTATTTCCTGCTTCATTGCGACATTCCATTTCCCTTTATCTGGACTAGTTTTTACATCCTCAAATGATCTAGGGATTTCAACATTATAAATTTCATTTTGAAAAATTTCATTCAAATCAAAATCAGAATCACTCGAAGTTTCTTTTATATTTTCCGCGTTAGAATGTTTTGTTTTCGGAATGAAATCAAATTTATTGGGTTCAAAAGCTATTTTATTTTTCTTACAGTATTTTTTTACGTCATTTAAAGACCTTAGTCGTACGTTTGTACCTGGAGTATAATAATAAACATCAATTCTTGTGCTTTTTGTTCGCGGTTTTTCGATGCGTTTCCATTCGGAAATATTTACGGGACTTAAGCTTTTACTTTCCTGAGATTTTTCGTCTTCATCGTCACTTAAGTTCCAACCCGGAATTTCATGGTTAAGATCTAGCGTTGCGTTTTTAAAATTCTGTTCAGTTGGGCATTCATCAAAACTTAAATTAGTGTATTTATAACCATTATTTTTCCCGAATACCGTTCTGCTTTCATCTATACGCACATGTATAGTTTCTACAATTACTCTTTCTTTTGGAACGTAAATCCTATATCCTTTAGTTTTATTTGCGTATCCAACTAAAATTCCTATTAAAGCTCTAGGCTGAAGTTTATTTCGTTTAACTTTAGGCAAATGAACAAATGCTAGTGAGCCAAAGATTCTAAAGTGCCTTGTCGAAGGTTTGAATCCTGTCTATATTTCTTGCGGCGTTAGACCTTCTGTTAAACTGTGTTCAGTTCTATTTTTTGTATGAACATACATTAAAAGAGCTTCCCCCAAAATTGAGGTTTTAATCCACTATCCTGTAGCATTGCTCGAACTGCATTCATAGCTACTTTATTGAAATTTTCTGCGACTCCTACTTGTTCTGGGGTATAAATTGAAGACCTTTCAATTCTTATTCCTAACTCATTTAAAAATTTCTCGAATTCTTTATGCGTAAATTCAAGACCATTATCCGTACGAACGCATTTCAGTTTTTTACCAGTCTGTCTTTCCGCTTTCACTAAAAACTTTTTAAAACATTCAAAGACTTCCGTTTTATCTTTTATGATAAATACTTGAGTTTTTCTGGAATAGTCATCAACAATTGACAAAAAATATTTCCCTCCTGCAAATGAATCAACAGGAGACGCACCCCACAAATCCATGTATACCCTGTCTAGAACTTCATTTGACTTACGTCTAACTGATATCCTCTCTTAAATGAGGTTCTTTCAGATTTTGCAATAGCACACGTTTCACATATTTTATTTACATTTTTACAATTTATATTTTCAATTCCCTTAACGCAATTGTTTTTACTCATTTTAATTAGTAAAGGTAACTTGACATGACAGAATCTGCGATGAATAATTTCCGGACTTAAACTGACTGAAAAGGCATAATTTTTACAGTTTGTAACGTAACCTTTGACTATATACAATTTATTTATACGGGGTACCGTAAAAAGATATTTATCAAATTTATCATGCATAACCATTTTATCATTTCCCCATAGAATTTTACAACCTGCAATGTCTACATTAGCCCCACCAATTAAATTTCTCCTCATATTTGGTGCATAAAGAACATTTTTTAAAATGATGTCGATATTACCTCTCGTGTCTTGAATCGTTAGATCAATATCTCCGATTCCATGCAATTCCGATGAACTGTCTTTATCACCAATTAGTACTTTTTGATGTGGAATGTCTCTATACGTAGTAAATAGTTCTTTGTCATTCGCAAAATGTGAAGTACTTGCTGAGTCAATCAAAAATTCCACTACTTTTCTTTCATTTGAAGAGGTGTTGAAAACTAATTCAGTCTGTTTTGTAGATTCACAGTGAAGAGCTTGTTTTTTCTCGAAATCTCGGGCTTTCTTGAAACATTTTTCCTCCGTATGGTTGGGCTTCCCGCAGTAACTGCAATTCAATTTCGGCCCCATACAATTTGGTCGGAAAGAGGTCGAATTTCTTCGGGGATCCAGGTCGCTTCCACTGCTTGAAGTTGATCGAGCTCTGTTTCCGAAATTCTTCTTCGGCATAGTTGATTTCTCGTCGGACGATTTACATCTAGTAGCGTAAGCGTCAGCTATGAACTTCCCTTCGTCTTTACGTTTCAAACAAATTCTTCCGTGCTCAGTGATGAGTTGTCTTGACACGTTCTCTAGCGTAAATTCCTTATCTAATCTGTACAGCATTTGAACTAGATTTTCATATTCTTCAGGTAACCGGCGTATAAGTTGGAAACACACTAACAACTCCGGCATATCAAAACCAGAATCTTTAACTTGCAAAGTTTTCTCTTCAATTTTCTTGCAAAATAAACCTACAGTTTCTTCTTGTGGGTTTAATTTAAGTTCGAAGAACTCATCTAGTAATCCAGCTAAACGAGCACGCGAAGTTGGTTCAAAATTGAGCTTCAGAATGTCCCAAGTCCCATGCTTCTTTTCCGCTTTCAGTTTGAGCAATTAGAATCTGGAATTTCCTCTCCACAGCTTGATATATGGTCGTATACGCTCTTCGTTTACGCCATTCAAAGTCTTTTCTATCTCTTTCAGATGCAGCTTCATCACATTTCGGCTCTTCATGGCTTGAAACAAACTCCCAGCAATTTCTGTCGATCAAAACACATTTTATATCGAGTTTCCAAGATGCATAGTTGTAATCCGATAACTTCGGAAATGTAAAAGAAAGTTCTTGAACAAGAGCCATTTCAACTTTTGAATATTTCAAGCGTATTCAAATACTACACCAATTTGAATCTACCGGACCTTTTATTGCATGAACAAGGCCCGTAACCATGTTCAAATGTTTAGCAGAGTTAAAGCAGTGTCCGTGTAATTCAATGATGTAGCAATAATATAAATCAAAAAATAGATGCATTTTATTTTATATGCTAGAATTAAAAGAAACGTATTTACAAAAACAACATAACATCCAACTGACAAGATAACTTACAACCACATCGTCGATGCCAAAACATACTAGTCGACTATATATATGCTTTTAAGTGATACAGCAATTTGCATACTGTTAAAGAAAACCGTGTTGCCAATTTACGACAGAATGTAATTTCCAACAAAACGTTAATTAAATTATTTGCACTTTTTAAAATTCCAAGACATTTATTTCTTTCCGTTGCCAGTTTAAATAAAAATTTTAATTAAATTTCTTGCCCTTTTTAAAATTCCAAGACATTTATTCATTTCTTACTGTTGCCATTTTGAATACGTGTTACAACAAAGTTCTAACAATGTTTTTAATCTAATTAATGACTTATATTTTTTTTTCTGGTACCATTTTGAAAATGTGTTTCAAAAAAAATTGTAACTGATGTTTTCAACAGGGACTTTTTTTGACTGCTATCGAAATATTAAAACAATTTTTTCGATTAGAATTTTGCAATTAATTTTACAGGAAGAAAGCGGTTTGGAAATAATTGTTTTTGGTAAGGAATTTTATCTGTTATTTATGGAGAATGTTTAGTATGCGCTCCTGGACATCGTTTTTATTTCCGAAGAAGCATGTGCGAATAATTCGATGGACTTTTTGATGCAGGAACGCTTTTTAGTGAGCCGCTTTAGCGGCGAGTAGTTTGTTTAGACTTTCCTCACTACTTTAAAGCCGAGCCGACTTGGGGGGTGAGTATTTTGTTTTAACTTTCCTCACTACTAAAAAGGGCAGTTGACTTGGCGGCGAGTAGGGGAGTAGTTGTTGGCGGCGGCCTTGGGGAAGAGTAGTTTGTTTGAACTTTCCTTCCTACTTTAAAGGCGGGACGCAGCCAGTTGATACTATTAAAATCTGTCCGCGTCTGTCTGTCCGTCTGAAGCTTGAACTCCTATGCATGTCAGTAAGGATAGTGGTTGTTATCTAAAAAACGTTTAAAAAACGCACTTACTATGTGAACTCTTCTCTACCTCAAAAACGAAAAAAAAAAACCGCTGAGAGTTAGAGAATCAAAAAAAACGTAAATACCCGGTATTTCGATTGTCGATTCGAAATTTTCCTTAAATGGAATGGAGAAACAATAAGAAAACCAACAACTGCTAATTTGTAGTAATTGTTAACGAAGGACGGTAATTAAATTAGCTGAGATATTAATAAAAAAAAAACATAAATTTAAAAAATTAAAATAAATAAAAAAATTTTTTAATAAAAATTTAATAAAAAAAAAAAAACTATTTTAAAATTCCAAAAAATTTAATTCCAAGAAAAATTTCCAAAAATTCCAAGCTTTTAAATTTTCTTATAATTAATTTTTAAAAATTTCTTTTTTATTTCTTTTTATTTTCTCTTTTCTTTTTTTCTAAATTTCTTTTCTTAAATTTTCTTTTCTTTTTTCTTTTCTAAATTTCTCTTTTCCTATTATTTTCTTTAAAAATTTCCTCTCTTAAAATTTCTTTATATAATTTCCTTTAATTTTAAATTTCTTTTTTTAAATGTAAAATTAATTATTTTATAATTTCTTAGTTTCCTTTTTATACTTGTAATTTTTCTTTCAATAATTTTAAAATTAAAAATTTCCTTTCTTTCCAAGGGGTTTCATTCTTTCTTCGTTGCGGTTTGCCATTATGAATTAAAAAAAATGAATTAAAAAAAAAAAACAAAAAAAAAAACAAAAAAAAACGTTAAATTATAATTTTTTTTTTAAATTAAATTTTTTGAAAACTATTGATGTTTTTGAACTTACTTAATTTTAAACTTAAAGAGTGGGGAGTGGGTTAATTCATTTTTTTTTATTTAGTTATTATTCTTTTATTTTATTCATTTATTATTATATTTTTTCTTTATTCATATACTATTTTGATAGCATCCTTACAAAAACCATACTAAAATAACAAATACATCAAACATATAAATCAAAACAAAAACAACAAAACCAAAACCAAAAAACAATACACACAACACACAACAAACCAAACCATAAACACAAAGCAAAAAGACAAACAAAACAACAAAGAAACAAAACCCAACAAAATAATCCTTTACTTCCTGGGTGCCAATTTTGAATTATACAATACCCTCCTTTACCCCTTGGCTACAAGACTAAATCCCGCGGCTCTCCGCACAACAATATTTTATTCATTTTCTTTAATATCACCAAACCTATAACAACCAATATAAAAAAAAAATTAAAAATAAATAATATAATGGAACAATAACAAAATAAAAAAAACAAAATTACGTTTGGCTTGCTTTACTGAAGGTAAGCCTTGAATTTCGGGATTTTAAAAACAATTGTTACAGCTCTCCTGATGATCGTAGAAACTTCGAAAAAACTTCATTTTGTGCAGAAAATTTCAAGCTTTCGAATGACATAAGACTTGAAAATGTGTGTGAAATATTTCTTCCCTATTTTATCGAATTTCCGCTAAGAATTCGAATTGAAAAAGAACGAAATGGAATTTTCGAAAAATCGCTTCGAGGTGCAAAACTACATGCTGCAAACTAATTTTGTGCCAAGTGGCATGAAAATCGACCGAACGGTTTTGGCGCTACGCGCGTAACAGACAGACAGAAAGAAAGAGAGACAAACTTTCAGCTTTATTATTAGTAGAGATTTTATTATTATTATTATTATTATTATTATTATTTTGAAAACAATGGAGGATTTTTTTCTACGTAGGAACTAACAGTTACACTCTTTAAAAGGTGCGACAAAACTTTATTTATTCGTTAACTAGCGGTACCCGCACGGCTTTGCCCGTGGTATAAAATTAAAAGTTCATTTGTAAAAAAATGATATAGCAGAAAAAAATACTCTATTTTAGTTATAATTCAACTATAATTCCTTCAAAGTATGATATAAAAATTTGGTATGGACCCTACACTACTTCCTTTTACGTGTAAATTTCTTAGTAGATGCCTTAAGTGCTAAAATAGTGCTTGAAGTGAGTAAGATAACAATTCAAACATTTGCATCCCTAGTTTGCCACGAAACAATGCAAAAAAATGTTTTACAATGATTAATCTCCTAAATATCGCCGATTTTAACATCATTCAGTAGATTTTTCGCAAAATATCGCCAATAGCGCCAAATTGAACCCAAAAAAATTTTTTTTTCGCTAAATTGATTGCCAACTTGGCGATATGTCGCCAAATTGGCGTCAAACACTTGGTGACCAAAAGCTTGGCGAGATATCGCCAAGTGGTCGCGCCAATTCATATCACTTTGGTCTGCATTGAAAGCCCTGATTACCCCATAAAAGGGGTAAATCACCCCCTTGGGGACATTCGAATGCAACCCCAAAGATAGGTGCACAAAAATAAGCCAAAAGAAAAAATAAGAAAAATTTTGTTGCTCACAGAAACCAACAGAAATCTTACCAAAGTTTAAAAGAAGAAGAAAGTTTTCTTTCCTACCTTCAAAAACAAAATAATACATTTTCCGAAATGACATACTTTAGAAAGAACGTTGCAATATCGCAATAAGATAGAAGTAAATATACTGAAATAGAATTGAATGCCAAATTGTAAAAAAGTCGCCAAAAAAATAATTTTTAATATTGTCTTTCATTATGTATTAAATGCAATTATTGCTGCAAATTACAGTCCAACAATAAATAATCACATTGCAAAAGTATATTTGGAGCAATTTTTTCTTTTAAACTCAACTGATCCTAAAAATTTTAAGTATTAGTCATAGAAATTTCGTGCATTATTCTTCACAATGATAATAAAAACAATAAACATCGACAAAGATCAACCAGCAAACGATAAATTAAAAGCTAAATTCGTTCACTCAAGCCATTTGCTGCAATTTATATTGAAATAAATTAATAATGAAGTAAAATATGTTTTGCAGACGATAAATTTAGAATGGTATCCTGTATTTTAAGGAAAGGACTCGATTTCTCATTTGATTGACAGGTGCCATCTTATCACGGTTTTTAATATTTCATTTGACTAATTTTAAAGAGGCTTGGAGTTTGGATTGTTACAAAAACAAATACATTTTTAAAATTATTAAGGGAAAAAGAACGAAATAAAAACGTAACCATGGTAACAACATGAAAAGTTGATTTCCGTTGATAAAATAATTCATTTCATCTCTATTTTCAAACAAATTTTATTCGCGAGCAAAGCCATTTTAGAATCGTT